>PVJX010017267.1:0-38666 GCA_004027295.1 Dolichotis patagonum | reverse complement strand
ATGGAGTTTTGGGGGTCTTCTATGTAGAGTATCATGTCATCTGCAAATAATGATAATTTAAATAATGATAATAATGATCATTTTCTTATCTTTACTCCTTTTATTTCTCTCTCTTGTCTGATTGCTCTGGCTAGTATTTCCAGTACTATGTTGAATAGGAACAGTGATAAGGTACATCCTTGTCTTGTGCCTGATTTCTATGTTCTGAATTCTAAAATTCATATTGCAGAACTAAATCCTAAGGTAATGGTGCTGAAAGGTAGAGTCTTGGGGAAGCAATAATATTTGTGCACTCTACTCTCATGAATGGTATTGATATTATTTTTTTAAAAAAGGTTTCATAGCGCTGCCCACCTATTTATGCTGTTAGCTCCTTTATTTATTTACTAATTTATTTATTGGCATGTGAGGACACAGCCTTAGTGCCCTCAGAGGACACAGTGACAAGACACCAATTAGAAGCAGAGCACACTCCTATTCAGACACTAGATCTGCTAGGGTTTTGACTCTGAACTTCTAAGACTCCAGAACTGTGATTAGATTTCTATTGTTTTTCAACTACACCAATCTGGGGGTATTTTGTAATTAATAGCACAGGCAAACTACAGTGAAACCCTGATATTCATCCTTAACTGGTTCTAGGAGCATGAGGAGTAGCAAACTATTTTGACTGGAAAGGGCAGGGAGTCACTAGGGAATCAGGATGCCAAGCTGTTCCTTGTGCCTCAAGTCTGGGTACAAAAAATGCATTGAGTACCAAATTCAAGGAATTTAAAGGCAGCCAAATGCCAAGGTATGATCATAAGAAAATACTATGCCCTGGGTATTTTCTCAGAACAATTGAAAATGTCATGTCACAGTGATATATGTGCACCCATGTTTGCAGCAGCACGATTTGTAATAGCTAAATTTTGGAAACAACCAAAATGCCTACCAACTGCCAAATGGATGAAAAAGATGTATTTTTATACAATGGAATATTACTTAGCTCTAAAAAAGGATGGTGTTGAGGTTTTTATAGGTAAATGGAGGCAACTTGAGACTATTCTCATAAGTGAAATAAATTAGACTCACATTGTAAATATTGTATTGTTTCCCTAGTGTAAAAAATAAAAAATGAAAGAGTAATAAGATCCAAACTGTACAATAGATATTTTAATAATAAAGGGGAAAGAAAGTGCTCAAAAGGAAAGAACAACTTGTAGGTATATACATATAACTGTATGTAGGGCAAGCAGGAACACCAAAATGACACCCAAGATTTGGAGGCAGATTTATTTCTGTCTACCGGCACGTTTTCAGAATATCGGGCCCTGATCTCTAGTGTCTAGGGCTTATATTGAATAAGCAAGCAGGAAGCACAGAGGCAAAATAGCTTGTCAATTGGGGATTGCTTTAAACAGTGCATCACAGTGATCAGCTACGCATCACAGTGAACAGCCATTTCTAAGATACCAGAAGAAACCAGAGCTGGAACAGGAACTATCACCTTGGCAACTAAGAAACTGAAGTGTACTGTTACAGTATGTGCTCAAGAAACAGGAAAAGCTGTCATTTTTTTTCAATTTTCACATCTTACTATTTGTAGCCCACAGAGCATACCTGATTTAGTTTCTCGTTTCTCTTTGCAGCCATGGTTCCCCTCATATTTCCCACATAAAATGTTAAATTGTGCGTAAGATAAATACTAGCAGTATAAAAGTAATGAGAACAATCATTTGGACTGGAATTGTTTAAGAGTTTAAGAAAATGCAATAATTCCTCTATGGTGTGAGCTGAATGACACGGGCTGGGGAAGGTTATTCAGGGGGAGACAGCTGATCAAAACACCAGCCATGGCGAAATCTGCGTAGGGAGAGGAAGAGAAGCCAGCAAGACCAGAGAGGCAGCTCCGGTTGGAGAATTGTATAGAATTCAGTTTCAGAGGTAAGGCATGGATAAGATTTAAGTCTCTGAAGACAGGCAGACACATTACAGGGTCAAACTCTAAACTCAAATATTAATCTTAAAACTTTAGGTAATAACACTGTTCACTCTTTTCTGGGAGTTTTGACCTGTCTCCAGGAACATCAGTGGCTTTATCCTGGTTCTTTTCATTTGCAAGCCTCTTTCTACTGATCCTACCCTGGTCACACTCCTAATTTCAACATTTGGAATGGTTTGAAGAAAATAAGGCAAGGAAAAGAATACTTTGAGCTGTTGGTGATTTTATCATTGTTCCCCTTTCCTGAGCTGTCACAAACCTGAGGAAGACGAGCTCTTTGCGGTTCCACTGTCCCTGGATCATTACCCCCTCCCATTACAAACACTCACTGGTGTTTTTGAAATGGTGAAGAAGTAAAAGAAAGAAAGGAAAGTACTTTAAAGGAGCTTTATTCCAGCACATTCAATGTGTCCCTAAAGAAGCTGGGCTGCAGGATCATGGGAACTTTGGAAAGGGGGTGATGAGAGAGACACAGACAGCGCTAGTACCGCCAAAGCCTGGAGCTGCCGAATGCTATGCTCGGTGAAGGTTAGGAGAAAAAATGATCTTTTCTCAAGTCATTTGAAACAATGAAATCTAGTATGCCTCATGAGTTTTAAGAGGCAATACTTCATATTTTCTTTCATTTTTTTTATGTTGAAAATTCCAAGATGGAGCACTAAGGAGAAATGATATTATAAAGCTTAATATGCCTTGCCTTACAGCATAACATAGACTGTTTCTTTAAAAAAAAAACTTACAACATTTTCTGTCTGATTAAAAAATGTTAATTTATTCTAGTAATCCAGAATCCTTTAGGTATGATATGAGATTCTATAATTATTTGGATAATGTATGTTGGTTATTTTCATATTTAAAAAAATTAAATTTCCATGAAATGTTCCCTAAAGCATTTTCATAAAGTAATAGTGTGCTTCTTTTATCATATCTATAAAGACTATATTCATTTTCTTCATTTAGATTAATCTTTGCTTAGGTCTACCATTGAAAATTTTCTTGACTGACACTATCTTGAGAAAACAATTTGGTTGCTTAACAAAAAAGTGTTATAAGCAGTGCATAATTATATTCATTTAGATTATTTTTCCTAAACCCTATTTCAAGTTCTATATTACTAAAGCAGAAACCTCCATGTAAAATGGAGAGAAAAGAGTAGGATATTACATATATAGAATGTATAACTAATCAAAGAGTCATTTTTCCTACTTCAGAAATTTTAATGAAGATTTCTTACATAATTTCATAGGGTCCAGCTATTAAGGATAGATTTTCCAACACCATACAAAACTGTTTCTCAACTTTAAATACCAAGTGATTGCCTTTAGAATAGACATCAATTGAGATGCTTTCAAACCCTCGATTGATTTCAGAAAGAAAATTTAACAGGAACTGTAATGAATGAGAAGGTAAACTCAAATATGCAAGCAAAAATGAGCAGAGGACGTTGAGCTATTGAGGAATTTTCTATGGCTCTCTGCGTCTGCTGCTGTGTAACTCAGCTTCATTTGTCTGATAATACTACTGTTACCTATTAATTGCAGGGTGTCTACTTAATGTGCTGGACATCTATCTCTAGGAATGTACCACACCCTAACAAAAACATTCAAATATAAGGATGGGTTATGTGTCTTTGAAATTGTGGGTTCATAGGGGCATAAATATATTCCCAAAATAGAAAAGATTTTTTTCCTGCTGGATTCACATTGGAACATTTCAACTGAAAGATCTGAAGGCAAGTGAACTTAGAAACCTATAATACTCTATTTGTGGAATTCTAGGGGGTAGTAAAAGTCAAACTGTTTTGGCAAAGGGGAAGGTTGTAGATATAGCTGGGTATTATTATTGAACATTTAGTCATAGTCTCAGAATTCTTAAGATTGATTAGGCTGCTTACATCAGAAACGAGGTCGGCTCCAGACTTAATGAACTTTGCCTGTGTTAAATATATTGAAATGCATGGGATTAGCCAAATCTCTGCTGATTTCAAGCACCTGGGCTCTCTTCTGTCCATATGTTTTCATTTAAGGACTAATTCATCTCCATTAAAGCTCAAACAGAAGTTCTGAAATATATTACTACTATACTAAGTTTAACTGATTGGCATGTATTTAACCTGCACATAGACATTTTTCATGATATGTGTGAATCCTGTATTAACAGTGTCAGCTGTTGACAAATTAGTGTGACTCTGGCATGGCAGTAAACATGAGCATGTGCTGGGTCGACCATGTCTATGTGAGTGGGGGAAAGAGAGTGCACAGCCTTTCTCTGGTTAGATCAATAAGGACTGCATGAAAGGAACATATTTAAATGACAATGCTATTATATGCCCTATGAATATATATTAGGCACTAAAACAGCCCAGGTTGGACTGCTAATCTGCAAATAAATCTTTCTGGGCTGAAGATGGCTCCTAGCCACTGATAACTTTACCCACGCATGTCTGAGGTAGCCAGATGAGAGGGGGTGCTTTGCTGCGCTGTGGCTGGCACTCAACCAGCCATCCCCAGGCCCCCAGATTTGTCTAAAGAACTGCAGCAACAATAGCTCCATTTTGGCACTCGTGTGCTGATGGTATAGCACAGCCTTCACTTCAAATGCAAGATCAAAATGAGCACAACTAATGGAACCATCAAAGAAACCGGTTTAAGCCCCCAATTGATTTGAAAACATCATACATTGCACATTCCTCACCAGGGCTTTTCCCAGGGGAAAAATGGCCTGGAAAGGCGGATGGGATTCAGCCAAGAAGGTTGCAGCCTGTTCTGTGCCAGCCTGCCCTCTCCAGACCTTCCTTTCGCTGAGTTCATCTTGGGAGCCATGGGGATTCCAAAGGAGACAGAGGAGGCTGAGTAGAGTCTGCATTTCTCACAGCTCCTGGAGAGCACTGTGACAGGGAACATCTCCAGGCACTGTGTCCCAGGAGGGCTTGAGAGGGGACTCACATTGGAATGTCTGGGACGTGGAGATGGAGGGCACTGGGGTGCAAGGGACCGCACAATAGAAGCATGTTGGTCAAGATCAAAAGCAGTGCACATTCAGAGAAGAAAAGAGTCTGCTGTTTAGTCTCAGAAGCCAGATTCCCACTCCATGGATGGGATCAGCTGCTGAAGAAAGGAGCAGTAACCATGGCATTTGTAGGAACTTTAAAAATCTGGGCTGAGAAAACCAAGATGGCAAACAGTTCTTGAAAGTATAGTGGTGCATTTATCCAGAAACATCAGCAGAATCCCTCGTGAATCTAACCAAGACGCAAGACTGTTAACATCTGCCTTTCACAAGAACCAACCCCAGCAGACTAGACCAAGAGAAATCAATCACTTGAAGACAACTTGAAAATTGCATTAAAGAACAGATGCAATGATTTTACAACATGGCTGCGGCTTCTTTAAAATAAAATAAAACAACCTGAGAGTCTTGTTAACAGAGGAAATTACTAAAACCTGTAAAAATCCTTAGGGATAACCTGCATGACTCCAAACCAAATCCATTGAATTAAATGGAATGAATTTACCAAAGGTTTCTACATCAGAAACTCATTACAGATGCCATTTGATTAGATGTTGACTCCAGACAGTTTCACTCTGGCCTGCTGCCTTGGTTGTCATTACTTCACAGTGGAGAAGTACACCTTTATCGTGCTGGGGTTGAACCCAGCGCTTCATCCCAGCTAAGCGCATGTGCTAAACTGAACTCCATCCCTGAGGTGCATTTTTTTTTTAAGTCAGTACCAGGGATCAAACTCACGACTGCGTGCTTGCAAGGCAGGGGCTTATGCCGCTGAGCTAAATCCCCAGCCCCCAAGATGCATTTTTAATGTGAAGTGAGAACAGCTGATGTTGCTTTCCCAGGTTTCCCACATTCTGTTTTACTTGCCAATAGAACTGACTGCTATTTTTGTACTAATTACAGCTTTCATCTTGCTTCAGTCCCTTGTACTTCTGGGTAAGATATATGAGGTTAATCGTGAAATTGCCCTTGCTTCCTGATCCCACCCAGTCCATACTAGACACCCTCACTTCTTTCAGCCAACCCTGGAATCGCACAACACTATGATTCCAAACCTTCTAAGTCCTCTCTAGCACCTTCTGGCTGAGATGCCAGGTGTCAACTTATTCCAGCCCAGTTGTGCCATGGCTGTCTATACTGGGGGATATTGACACTCCCATGCCCTGCACATACACTCCGTCAGGCCAGGTTTCAGCTCTCATCTTTGCATAGACAGCTTGCAAATCTCCATTTCTAGCGCTAACTTCTCATTTGGATTAGACTCAAATTTTCAAATGCCTGCTAAATCTTCCCAGATGCCATGTTACCGGAAATTCAAATTCAATTTACCCCAAACTAAACTCATCATTTTCCCCCCATAAAATCTCTCCTTCCCTGCTGATCCCATCTCACATGATGGTACTGAGGAATTTTACTCTCTTGGGTTCTAAATAGGAAAGAGAACCCACAGAAAAGTTAAAAGTTTCCAGATAATATATCAGGAACACTTAAATTCTTAACCAACTGTGAAATTGTATTTGTGCATTGTCAAAAGAAAAACTGTCCTGACATTGGTTAAAGAGAGAAGGCAGGTTTTAATGGGGGATTGTACTCAACTCTAAATAAAACAGTAAGTGGGTATTTACAGCCAAGGAACAAGTTATGGGGTAGCAGATGGAAAATCACTAAAAGGAAATATGAGAGGTAAGGAGGAATCTTGCTAAACTAACTAAATGAGATTCTTGCTAGAGGCAGATTGGAGTGGTAAGATAAGATACCAAGGGTGGGGGGAGATAAGGAATTTAATCAGATATCAAAGATAGGGGATTTTGCTCAAATGACCCAGCTAGATTCTTGCTAAAACTGGACTACACTGACCAAGGATGGATTCCAAGTTTGGCAATTACTACAGGAAGGGCTCAGAGGAGTATGGCTCAAATTTGGTCCAGGAAAGCATTTTTATCAGTGTCTATACTTTTATTTATGCTGGACTTTATTTTCTTATGACCTCTTAAAAAAAGGACCAAGATTAAAAGTTCTAGAAGTCAGAAACAAGATGTTCTTCATACTTGAAGATTTGATGGGAGAGAGGGGGATTACTGAAATACCTATTTCTTCAAGATGCTTTTATTCCTTTCTTCTTTTCTTTATACTGTATACCTTCCTGTTATTTATACTGGTCTTTCCTCATTATTAGTACTTCCTTTGCACCAGAGCAAATGGAAGACACTTGCCACTAATTAAACCATCAGTCAAAGGACTGGAGTGAACCCTTCACCCTCTACAGACATGATGCTCATTCCCTGTAGCCATCCTCATGCTGCTGAGTTAGTCTCATCACTGGCAAGGGAGATTCCCTCCTTGGTCTCCTTGGACAATGAGAGATTTATGGTCTGAACTGATAGTTTCTGAAATTAGAGCCTCAAAAGATTGAGTTGAATAGCTTCCTTCTCCTTCATTTCATTTTTCTGTCATTTAAAATGTATCTCCCAGATCCTCTATGACCACTGTAGATCCACTGCCATGATTTTAATTCAAATGAGTTAGGACAGTGTAAGAATCCAAATCATCAATGAAAAACAGGAAACAAAGCAAAATCTGTCTCAGGAGGTACTGATGATCAGCAAGACTCAGAAATTACTATTTAAATAAAATTACTGACACTCAGAATATTTCGATTGGGTCATTATAGTACATTGTACCTTATTATTCTTTAAATGTGAAAATAAAATGTTACTTTTTAATATAAAACTGTTAAGACTCAATACAGTGAACCATTTTGTGTGTTCTCTGTGCATTACAAAAATTTCATAATATTGAAGAAAGTTACTTTAAATATAGTTTTTTCTTCCTATATCTCTCTAAAATCCTTTGCAAATCCTGGCTGTAGGTGTCAGAGCGATCTGTCATAAGGTAATTTTTAAAATAATGAAACAGAGCAAAATGGTTTAGTTCTCCATGACCATAGATGCTTCTTTTTCCCTTTGACTGTTGGTTTGCCCTCATTTCCAGTTCCTAGATCACCTCCAGTAGCCAGAACTTTCTAATCTCCAAATGAAATTCTAGAGACATTAACATTTCCTCATTTCCCCAACCCATGGCTCCCAGCATCCACTGGACATTTGGTTTGCTTCGACCTTTGGGGTATTATGAAAAAGGCTGCCAGGAACATGGCATAGAGATGTCTGTTTGAGACAGACCCTGCTTTCCATGCCTTGGGTACATAAGCAAAGCAGTGTGATTACTGGATCACACAGTAGTTCTACATTTGGTTTTGTGAAGAACTTCCCATACAGTCTTCCACAGTAGCTGCATCATCTTACCTTCCACTGACAATACATGAGGGTTCCAATTGCCCTGAATCCTCATCAACACTTGTGTTTTTTTGTTGTTTATTTGTTTGTTTTGTTTTGTTTTTGGTACGGGGAATCGAACTCACGACCTCACGCTTGCCAGGCAGGCACTTTTACCACTGAACTAAATCCCCGGCCCCCAACACTTGTTATTTTCTGGTTTTGGTTTATTCTGTTGGGACATCTTGTTTGTTTGTTTACTTTTGTTTTTGCTTTTGTTGATAGGCACTTCAATAGATGTCTCACTGTGGCTTTAATTTACATTTCCTTTATGATTAATGGTATTGAGCATCTCTTCATGTGCTAATTGGTAATTTGTCATAATTTATATTTTGGATGAGGCAGTTATGGTGCTCCCCCTATAGATAGGTATTTGAATCTCCCTTTCCTGTAGTTTGAGTGTTGTATTACAGCCTGTTGTGGCTGTGACCAGCACAAATTTGCATTATTTACCAGTTGTCAGCTTGGTGCTAGAACATTTGTCTGTTATTTCATTTGATTGTCATCAAACTGAGAATGGTTATGCTGGTGTCCTCAGCTTAGAGGAGGCTAAGAAAAGCTAAGTGGCTTCTCCAAGATAGTGTCAGTAGTTGCTGGGCCAACTGGAATGCAAACTCTGTGTATGTAAGACTAAGGTAATCTATTAAACTGGAGGTACTATGCTTACTGTGTTGAGAAGCCTTGAGGCAACTAACCATTAGGAAAAAGCAATGCCCTCAACTAACTGGAATATTCTTTCATATTTAGACTCATCTTAAGTAAGAGAAAAATCCTGAAAAAGAAATGTAGACAGCAGATAACCCCATTCATCTCAGGGCAATTCAAGCCCTGACTGATACCCCAAATGCTTTATTTTATGCCTACACACAGCCTTAAAAAAGTTATTTTAGTTTTTATATAGATGGTCCTTCAGCTAGATTAATTCTATTAAGTAAAGTGCTATTATGCGTAAAGAAGAAAAAAATAAAAACCTAAGTACTTTTTTTATTAGCCTTGAGACAACTTCATTAACTATGCTGAAATTGTTTTGCCTAATTTATGCATTATGTGCATATGTATATATAGTGTCATATACAATAGATCATTTACTCAATTAATAATATCAGCACTATTTTTCCTGCCGGACTGGAGTATCTTTCAGTTTCTTTTATGAATCTGTCTTTAATCATTTATGCAGAGTGATCCTCCATGAAGAAATATACATTTGGGTTCAGAAAAGGTTGAAGTGCTTTTTTAAGCAGAAAATAACCAAATCAGGATCATTAGTAACTCCGTGTAATCTTATTATTCAGGGTCCCCCAAACAGCCCCCATACCCCCCAGAAGCTGTGCAGTGAGGACTGAAATTGATTTCCCTGGCTGTTTCCTTTTTCTCCTGTCATGGTTGGCAACCTCCTCATAATCATTCTAGGTCAAAGAGCATAGTTTTAAAAAGAACTTCATATAATTTCTGGAGATTTCACCATATGGAATTTCCTTCTAACAGTTCTTAGTAAGATCTCAGATTTCTAGATCCATTTATGAAGTGGGTTCTTCCCTAAATTTTTTTTTAATCACACTAAGTGATTCTACTTCTGAAGTAGGCTTTTGCTCTTCAAGGTGTGTTGCAAATAGTATATAAATTACAGAAAAAGAGTTGAGAACGGACGTCTCTTCAGCTTCCCCAGCTAGACTGTGGCTGTCAGAGGGTGGAGCTGATCCGGCCTGCACCTGGAGAAGCAGATGCTCAAGGGCCTCCACACAAAACCTTCCTCACATGGTTTCCCAGACGTCCACCTGCTTTATCCAGGACATGTTCCCTTAACCATCAGAGGAAGATGCAACAAGTAACATGCAATTGGAGATACATTCCTCCTATCGCAGCCCAGGATCACCCAGCAAAGAACTGGAATAAGCAAGGGCAGCGGGTAGAAACATGAAATAGAAACCTGCGATGACAGAAAACTGCTAGAACAGTTTTGTTTTTTTAACCAAGTTAGTTGATGCTTAAAGAGCAAATGGGAGCCAGAGCAAATATAGCTCAGTGGCATACGCACCCGCTGGACAAGTGCAAGGTCATGAATTTGATCCATGGTAGGAAGGAAGGAAGGAAGGAAGGAAGGAAGGAAGGAAGGAAGGTCAGAAGGAAAGAAAGAAAGAAAGAAAGAAAGAAAGAAAGAAAGAAAGAAGGAAGGAAGGAAGGAAGGAAGGAAGGAAGGAAGGAAGGAAGGAAGGAAGGAAGGAAGAGAGGACAGCAAACAGGATTAGTACACGGTGCAGTAAAGGTTGAAAGATTAAGTTTTTTGTTTCCCTGGCATTCAACAGCTTTCCTAAAAAGGGATCTTGTCTTCTGTTTACATTTTTAAAAGTGATTAAAAGAAAATTCTGTGCAGCATTCATCATTTGCATTGAGTTCCCAGTGGATCGTGCAATTTATGATGTCTTAGTTGCTTTTCCGCTCTGAGACAAGATAGCCAGCAGCACAGCTGGAAGGCGGAGAGGTTTATTTCGGCTGACAGTTTCAGGCTTTCGGTGCACGTTCCACGGGCCGGAGCACAGAACGGGCTTGGTGGAAGACACTGGCAGAGGACAGCTGCTCAGCTCAGGGCAGCCAAGAAGCAGAGAGCAAAGGGGTACCGGGGAGATTCCTAACAGCACATCCCTTCCTAACAGCACATCAGCTGTGGCACCATGATCCATGACCTTCCACTGGCCCTGTCCTGACCACAGGAGACTTGCCCGGTCCCACACCCACCGCGGGATCTGTCAAAATCTTAGTAAGTTCAGTTGCCTTGTGTGTCCCCAAGAGAGGATATGTGACCAGTATTTCCCAAAACTAAATTGTACTTTGTAGAGAATTTATAAATCTTCCCGAGACACCAATTTTCCACAGTAAACGATTTCAGAAACCTGACATAATAACATTTTCATTTTTGGTTCAGTCAAATTTGGACCTACCTACCTGTCACATTCAGTATTCTGACAAGTTCTAAACAATTTCATATGTATTTGACATATCTGTTAACTGAATGGATCAAGATACAGTCAGTGAAGCAAAGGTTATTTAACATCAATTCATCTTACAATCAGCTAAACAATTAATCATCTTTAAATATTAATTACCAGGGGCCAAGGAGATAGCTCAGTGGCACAAGTACCTGCCTGGCAAGCACAAAGTCCTGAGTTCAATTCCTGGTACCAACAATAAATAAATATTAACTATCAGTGTAGCTCTTTAAATATTCACACATCTTTACAGATACTTAAACATTCATTGCAAATTTATGCAACTCAAATTTCTCAAACACAATTAAAGCCATCAGTCCATTGTATAAAATTACTTTAAATTCTCTAATATTCTTAAAACATAGAACAAGTATGTGAACTCTCAAATGGATGAAAAGTCACTATTAGAAATAGTAATTTAACTGGTTTCAAAGGTGCTAATATTTAAATTAAATTTCAATGAGGTGCATTTTTACAGATGATAAGTTAGGCACAAAGTGAGATTGGAGTCAGTGTCTTTCAGGAATTCAGAGTGAGCAAACTCAGCAGGAAGAGAAGAATCCCCTCTGCACTGAGGAAGCTCAGCCCACAGATAAATGGATAGGAAATGTTCATAGCCTTCCCTTGAATAGGAGACAAGCTTTTGCCCCCTAGATCACCCCAGACCTGGGCCAGTTACACACCCTTGATATGTGATACTACGAGCTTATACTTGGCAAACTTTCTCAAAAATATATAAAGGAAAACTATGTATGGATTTCCATAAAAAATTAAAATCAATGTTTTGCACCACAAATAGGCAAAAATATTTTTCCATGCATTTTGTAGTCAAAAATCTGTGTTTACCTGCTATGCGTCAACTGACAAGCTACAAATTGATAATAGGTTAAGTGTGAATGACTTTGGAAATGTGAATTACTTTTCTTTTTAAATACACATGGCTTTCAGCCTGAAAGTAAAAAAGGCATTAGTACCATATGGTTTCAATTTTCCTGAACCTGAAATATTTGGAAAGTGCTTGAAAGAATTTACCTCTACCTTCTGCTAGATTCAGTAATTCCCTGCCTGAGCTATGCTTGAGTAAACCATTTTGAGAATGACTCATTGTGTACATGGATTTGGTTTCTTCCAAGCACTAGCACCTTTTCACAAAGCCAGTTGGAATAATTACAACTTAAGGATATAATCTATCTGTTTAACTCATTCTGAATCATAAAGACAAGCCCTAGCAGAGGGTGGGAATAACAGTGAGTTGCTTTGAATGTGGACCACACTCAGACCAGCCTCCATCCAGCCATCATTAGTAATGTTCTTCATCAGGCTCTGATATGAAGTGTCTAGGTATCACTGCCAGACAGCCAAAAGCAAAAGTGCCACCTTCTCATATCTGTCAGGGGCCCTTCAATGAGTCATCCATCTACTCACACCTCCATGTCTTCATCTGAAAAAGCCTAACGGTAAAACACACATTACACATGTGTATTAAGCTTTAACCAAGTTAGTGGACTTAACATTTACAAGGGCATCTAGCATTCAGTGCATACTCAGGAAATATTGGTTATTATTTTGCTGGTTTCTGGGGCTAATAAAATAATGAATGGTTGAGAATAGAGTTCCTAGTGAAATGCAGCATGTTTAGTTGAATTTATATTTTAGATCAACAATGGATCATTATTTTAGCAGAAATATCTGCTGTGAAATATCTGCATTTTCCTTTGCTATTCTGTAACCCTAAGCTAGAGCACTTGCTTTTCAGACTCAGATTTCAGATTCCAATGAGCAACAGAAGCCACCACCCCACCCTTAAGAATAATATTTTATCTCCTGCTAGCATAGCATGACTAATGCATGGGTCCACTGTGACTAAGACTCCAATGATATTAAGAACAGTGCAAACTTAGGGCTCTGTGTGAAGACCGGATCGGCCCTGAAGGCCAGCTCTGCTTTGTCCCTCCTGAAGTTCTGTAGCTGAAAAGTGTAAGAAGCTCTGGAGCATGCAGTCCAAGGTTCTTATAAATAAATATTCTTTTATCCTTCTTTGATGACCCAGTGACTGGCCTCTGCCTTTCTCTGTATAATTCCATGTTATCCCTTTATATTAATGGGTTTTGGGAATGATAACAATAATAAAACTAGCTCTTGTTTACTGAGCACAAGTCAACAATTACTAGGCTAGGACTTCCACATACACGAGTTTAATTTTTACACGTCACTGCAGAGTGGATATTATCCCTACTGCACACAAATGCATGACAGATTCGGAAGTCTTGGCCCGGGGCGGTGGGGAGGGGGACTGAGTCACTACTGACCCTCATCAGCAGGTAACAGTCCTTCTGGTGTAGTTCAGGACTTGAACCGTCTCTGGTCTGGATCCAAACTTCTTTTCCTTATTTTGCTATATTGTCAAGAAAATCTGTTTGAAAAATAACCATCCTGTCCTCAGCTCCCTGTCCTACTACTCCTTTGTTTTTTGTTTTTGTTTTTGTTTTTGTTTTTGTTTTTGTTTTTGTTTAGTACAAGAACTAACCTTAGAACATTTTTTTATCACACAGCAAAACAAACACTGTGACTACACAGCACGAGCAGGAAGTCTGCAGAGAGTGATTTCACGACTGCACTGTCTGTATTGCAAGGAGTGTGCGTCTCCCGAGTTTGCTCACTGGTGCATTCACAGCACAAATCCATCCTCTGCAATTTCAGCATCTGTCCTTCTTCAGACTTAATAGTCCCCCATTCTTGACCCTCAACTGCCCTTGTGAACATCCATGAGGTTTTTGGCTTTTTTTGCTTTTTTGGAGATGCAGGGGACTGAGCTCGGGAACTGGCACATGCTAGGCAAGCACTGCCGCAGAGCAGCAGCCCTGGCCCCCAGGGACTTTGTCACAGTTATAGTTCTTTTCATTTTCTAAGCTGGGTTAGTTTCTGATAAGCACGGCTTTTAATTATTCATTAGCACACATTCCTTGTCCTTATCAAGAAGTGGTAGTGAACTTTAATATTCTGCCTTTTTCTCCTGAAGCAACACTGCCCACATCCTGGTGCTCTCTAAGGGGGTAAGAGAGGAATGGGCTGGGAATTTAGCTCAGTGGCATAAGCATCTGCCTGACAAGCACGAGGTTGTGAGTTCGATCCCCAGTACCAAAAAAAAAAGAGAGAATTGACGTCTACAATCACTGGCCCCTCATGCAGTTTCCCAAACTGCCCATCTAGAGAAGTTTTACAGCCTTATAAGCAGCCACATCACCCAAAGTTTCCCTGTTCAATTGGCTAATAAGATAGAACTAATTTTATTTTTTTTAAGTGGCCACATCCTTCTAGAAAAGAATTGTCCACTGAAATTAGGTTTATTTAAGTTGACTATTTAACCAGGTAGCTTATTCATAACATAGTATTTGCAGAGGAATGGCATTTCCACTACACAGCTCTGTGCGCAAATCAGTAATTTCGGTGAACTGGGACTGTTTCCGACCAGTGCCTCTGTCTAACCTGTATCCAGGGAGGAATTCATTCTCTTTCGTATGTCATTGATCTATATAATAAAGTCTTGTTCTTAATCACATTGCCACATATTACATCTCCACCAAAGGTAGCTATAGTACCCCAGACACACAACACCCACTCCAGTAATTGAATCACAGGTCTGATGTACAGATTTTCTCATTTAGATTGACAGATACAATGTGTGCCTTTCCCCCTATAGACCAAAGTAAGGGTTTGTATTTTTTATTTTTATTTTCAAGGCTGTCAGCTAATAATGTAGTTGTTCCAATTACAGGTTCTACCTGAAACTATAACCATTTGGCTGAAAATTTTTTTCAGGAAAGTCATGTCATGAATGTACAGGCTCAGTAGCTGAATTTTATTCACTTCCCAGAGTTAGATGACATCCTTTCTTATACATGTTGAAAGAGTACCTTGTTATCCTGACAAGAGCTTTATAAAGCAAGAAGTTGTAAGAAAAAAAAATGCATGAGAAAGAAATGTTATCGGAGACTACTTTTTACCTGAGTTGCTCACTAGCAACTTGGGGATTAAAGTCCAGATTTCAGAACATGAATACAGACCAAAACTGAAACAGATTTGGCAGCAAGGGAAGGAGAGAACGCCTCCTTCCAGGACAGGGATGAGAACCACTTGCTTCTATGCAGAAGCAAATGATATATTTGATGCATGCAGAGGGATTGGGAACTAAGAAATGGATATGGGATTCACACAATCTAGTTTACTATTTCAGCCCTTGGGATTCAGTTTCCCCACTAATTGGAATAGTATTGCTCCCCTTAGAGTGTGTTTGCAACAGAAAATGGGACATGAGGTGTGAAGCACTTTGTATAGCTCTCAGTGCAAAACACTAACTCCCAGCATCTTATTTATTCTTTACTTGCTTTTCCTTCACTGAAAGCCACATAGCCAATTAGTATTGAGTTTTGGACATCCTAGGAGAAATCACTTTCCATCATTCAACACAAATGATCACTTCATTTGGACGTAGGTGCATATTAAGAATTAATAAGAAACATTAAAATGTTTCCATCCTGTAGGGAATTGTAAGCTTAAACTCTAAGAGGAGACAGGGGAGTAATCATGAATAAGATGGTTTTATTATACATTGCTAAATATTGTGTATATAAAATAGTTCTTTAAAAGTGTATGAAGTAGTACTTAAAGTTGTTCATAAAACTAACATTACAAAAAAGAGAAAAACAGTGACTAAGATACTTTATTGTGTTTTGTCGAACCTGGGGGAAGAAATAATGCATGAACTACTATTACATAAACTAAAAGATGAAACTGAAGTGTCCAGGTAGAAGAAATTTGTGTGAATCAAAGTTACCTATTCAGGATTATGCAAATCATGGCCAGTTGGATGGGATCCAGTTGGATGTCATTGCCCACCTTTTACTGCTTAGCAACTGGAAGATGGGGGATAGAGCTTGGGATGAGCAAAATGCAGAACGAGGAATAATGCCAAGGGACCCAAGGCTGCCAATTCCAGCAAAGCCTATTCTGGAGGGAAAGCAGTGAAGGAGCCAGAGGAGATTTGCTACAGAGGCTCCTCCGTAGAAAACTGCTGACTTCTCACTGAGTTCATTGACCTCCTCTGAGATCATTTACTCTCCCGACTGAGCACTTCTCTTCAATGCTGCATGTTGAAGTTTGTCTTCTACTAAGAAAAATTCAAAATACATACGCTACAGGAAGAGTGAGAATGCACACAAAAGTGTGAAAAAGGTCAATTGAGATAAAATGTTTACCCTGTATCACTAGTGTAGTTGGTACCATTTTTAGGTCCAGTTTTCATTTCCTAGGAAAGAGAGACAGTAGATGTCCCTTGAGTTCTGGGCCACATCAGAGCTATAGTTCACTGTGAGGGGGCTTCAGTTACCTTCTCCTTGTTCCAGAACTTCTCACCCAGGAGCGGGGTGTCCCTCCCTAGCAGTCATGTTTGGAACTGTGTCATTGTTCTCACTCTGCCCTTCAGGTGGATCTCCAGCCATGAGACTATCTCTCCCACCCCTGGATGTGCCGACTGTACTCCACAATTGTACATGTCATCCGACTTTATCCATGCTGGTGACATCACGGTCTCCATGGCAACTAATGTATTTCCACAAAGGGGAAATAGAGGGTTCTCAACTATAAATAGAGTGAAAATTGAGGAAAATGAGCAGTAAAACTAAATGTAGGTGATAGGCTGTGCTCGAAGCAGAAAGAGGTTGCATATTAAGGATGAGGGTCACCATTAAGGGCAGCTTTCGACTCTCTTGTTGTCGTGGTTGTCAAGCTCCAGGTCAGCTTCATCTCTGTCATCATCTGTACAGCCCTATTCATATTCATCAAGTGCACACAGTGCTTGGCTGTGTTCACAGAAAATCATTCTCTCCAGATTTTTCTTACTAGATTAAGATGATAATTACAAAAGATGCTCCAAAATTTTAATATTACTATATGTAAATTATCAAAGATAATAAAACTGAAGGCTGAAATAAATGTCTTGCTACACGATTGATTGTTTCTTAAGAGAAAGAAAAGAAGAATTGAACAAGGAAACCACTATGGATTAGTAAGTAGTAAGTTGATGGGGTGTCACATCAGATGTGACCTGAAGCGAAGTCATTTAAGCACATGGAACTGACTCTACAGCAGATGCAAGCAGGAAAATCCCAGCATCTAAATGACCCACTGCAGCGTTTTCAGCACATATTTTTGTACAATTGCCTTTTTGCATACTATCTACCCTGGAGGGGGAAAATAATTACAATTTAGATCATTAATTATTCAGACTAATGGTGGAATCACAGGTTTGGTGGAGACCTTGAAAGACCACATCGTCTTCTCCCTCCTCCAGGCAGGATTGCATTAGAACATACAGAACAGCCCAGTTTCCATTGTGATCTGTCATGACGCATCTGTCAGAGCAAACTGCACTTCCCAACCAAGATTCCATGGCTCCCTGAGCTGTTTATTCCACTTCCTGTTTTTTAAATTTTAATTCAGATATTTGTTGTATTTTAAGCATAATCCAAGCCCTCTTTCCTTCCTTGCCAAAAGCCTTATGACAGTCTTCCCTACTGCATTTTAACCCAACATTTTATTTTACTCTGAGAAATGTGGGTAGCATTTGCTCATTGTTTTTTGCCTGTCACTTCACATATTTGCAGCTCTTAGTCTCCCAAGTTTCACATAAAACATTATTTTATAACAAAGAAAAATATTCATAAAATGTGTTTCAGCAAAAAAAAAAAGTAAGCTCCTATTTCTGAGGATAAAACAGCAATAAAGGGATAAACAAGGCAGTTAAATAATTATATCCTGAAATAGAGAAGGCTGGAGGATTTTAAATTCACACATTAATAGTTGCTATCTCTGAATGCGTGGAGGAAAAGTTCAGGGTCATATATAAGTTGAATTTTTTTCTCCCATATTTTGAAAGCTCTCAACATATTTTTGGAATGATAGCATTAACCTTGTAATAATAAAAAAAATCCTATAAATAAGAAGCAAGGAGACTCATTATAGTCAAAGACCAAGAAAGCATCTGAGTTCAAATGTAGTTGAGTTGCTTCTAAATCTTACAACTGCAGAGTAGAATGCTTCGCCTGGGCTAGATGCTCCAGCCCAGGGAAGGTGTCAGTTTGCTTCCTCCCTGAACAAGTGGATCTCTCAAGTAAGCTGCTTCTTGTTCCCAAGCTCCCCACTGGAATCAAACTTTGATACTTCAATTCAGAAGTAGCTCACCACATGTTGGTATTACAATATCTCACGTTATCCCACAAGATTGCATGTGGCAATCCCTAGGTCTATAATTAAGGTTTTATTTGAAGAAAGATGGGTAACTACAGCTACAGTTTTGCTAGAACCAAGCTGCCTTTTAAAGTTGGAAATGTATTAAGAAGCTGCCATTTTCAATGGAAATACAAGCTGAAATCAAGTCTTCTGCTATCTGAATTCAAGAATTCTTCATATAATACTGACTGAATTCTTGACAAACCATTAGTTTAAGTTGATCATTTGAACATCTGAGTTTCAGATGATTTCTCTACCAGAAGAATACTTCCAGTTACTCTCCTATCTGTCCATTTTTTTCTTCTTTGATACTTCTAACACTTTCATTCTAAAAGGTGGATCGGTATCTGAATATTATTTATTTCTACATAAATGACAAACATGATGACCAGAAAGATTGCTGTTGTTGGTAGTAGGGACAAGAGCTCTAGAGATAGAAAGGGAAGGTGGATGCAAGGGCTCAGTCTCCAATTGCACAAGACAGTTGGTGTTAGACAGGCTCCAGACATGCTGGTTGATGCTGAATACCCTCTAAAGAGAAAAGAGAGGTGGTAAGAAAAGGTAAGGAAGCAGTGAAAGAAGGAAGGGAAGGAAAGACGAAGAACAGAAAAGTCTGACTTGTGCATTTGTCCACTTTTCTCATATAAATGACCAATTTCAGGCTGTCCAACTGACATCACAAGCTCAGAGTTGGGAGGAAATGAGCACAGTGGACCCCCATGAATTGATGTGAGCTGGCTCTAACACAGCACTGGATACCATTTCAATCTTTTCATGAATGATTTTGTTTCCAAATAATTTGGTTTGCAACAAGAAGCATTTGGCAAAATTTTGTGTCTGCAAATTCTGCATCAGATGACAAACAATACCAAGGTCATCTTTTCCATACAAACACAAACATGCCCATATTTTTCAAAATTATAAACAAATTAAGTTCATGAATTGAAGTTCCACTGTATACCTTGCTGCATGTGGCCTGAATTTCAGCCTATAACCAACAACTAAAAGAGCTATGTGAAATTACACAGCATATTATGAATCAAAGAAGATATATACAAATGGAAAGAAATACTGTCTTTAAGAATTTGAAGATTCAATACAGAAAAGATGTCATTTTTACTCAGAGTGATCTTTGCAATTCCTATCACAATTTTAGCATAATGCTTGGATATAGATATAGATGATATAGATACAGATATAGATACAGATGATATAGATGATAGATATAGATGTTATAGGTGATACAAATTAGATACATTTATAGATAGAGATAGATAAGTGTGATCTGTCAAGATTCATTGTATTAAGAAATATCTAGCTGATTAGTAAAATATGCTCTTGGGTGTGTCTAGACAGTTGATGGCTGTGTGGCTGTGGATCCTACATGTTGTCACTCGCCTATTCCTCTCTGGCTCTGTTCCCCTGCTCTGTTGCCCAGCCACCATGGACTGAGCAGCTCTACTCCACTATATTCTTTTGCCATGGTGTTCCTGCCTTGGAACCAGTTGATCATGGACTGAAACCACAGACAAATTAAACTTCTCTTTAAGTGTGAATGTTGGACATTGTGTCTCAATGATCTTCACTGTAACTCTGACCTGACCGTGCTATTAGAAGCTTTTAGAACTGGTTTTCAGGAAGAGTTTGAAAGATTTGGAGATGCTGGCTAAAGAAGTCCTGGAATGCAGTAAGCAGGGCCTGATGAGCAATTCTGGTCAAAGCCAAGAAGACTGCAGACTCAAGAGGTTCCTATTGGGAACAAGAACTGGGTAGGCATTTGGATTAGATGCCATCTGTTTTATACTTTGGCAAGAAGTTTGTCATGTCCTGAGACTTTACAGGAGACTAAGATTAAGGGAAGTAGACTAATGAACCTGGTGGAAGAAATTTCAAGACAGTCCAGTGTTCAGGATGTGTCATGAGAACTGCTGATATTTTTAGCCAGAGTTTTAAGAATACAGGGCAAAAAGCAAGGAAGGAAAATTTGCGAAAGTTAAATTTTGACCTTGAAAAGACCATGTCTAAAGTTGTGCCCAAAGGTAGTGTGACTTCTAAAGAGATTAGCAGCATTAAAATGGAGCCAAGTACTTTGTACAGGGAAAAAAGTTAAAGATGCCTTGAGGCATTTCAGGAATCAGCAACACCCCACTTTACAGGCTAAAAGGTACAAATGTAAACTTTTCATTTAAGAAGAAAATCCTCAAGATGCCTGCTCAAGAAGGGCTTCCTGAGGAATTAGTCTATCAGGATTTATTTCAAGCACTCAGAGCCTGCTGGAGCCATGGTCTGAGAGAGTCCAGCAACTTCTCAAGCTGGGTGTGTTTGAGCATAATCTACATGATACTGGTTTTACTGGAATGCAGAATGCAAAAATCATGGGGTCAGGGAAGTTTTCACTGAGACTTCAAAGAAGGCCTGGAAAGCAAACCAGGAACCTCTGAGAGATCAGGGTATAAAGCTAAAGATGTAATGAAAACCCCAGGGAGTCAGAGATGCCAGGAAGGTAGAAAATCTGCCAAGGAAAGCTGCAGGCCATGAATGGAGCCACCCTCAGAGAGAATTCATTTGGGCTACAACCAGCAAAACTATAGGGGTCAAGCTGCCCAAGCCCTCTGGAAATCACATCTCACCACCGCATGCACTAGATGCTGGAAATGGAGGTGCAGGATTTAAATTTTCTTTCTTGGGTTACTGCATTCCTATGCCACTGTATCTTGAGTTTTTATAACTTGCATTTGATTTTTATAGAGATTCATAGCTAAGAATTCAACTTGAACTTGGACATTTGAAAAAATGCTAGAACTCCAGAGACTTTGGGAAAAGGATACTTTGTGTTTCTGGTTGTATGTTGATAACTATATTGTGTTAGGCAGAATGATGGACTTACTATTGTCATTGTTTTTAATTTTAGATTGAGTTTAGTTTACGGAGATGTGTTTGTGTGCAAAGTTGTTGGGGTAGATTGTGACCATTAACCATGGCATGTCAACTTCATTGGATTAAGAAACTCCTAACAGATTAGTAAAGCATGCTCCTTAGTGTATCTGGGTGGGTCATGGAATCTCGGCTTTAGATACTGTACGTGATTCCTCACCTGTTTTTCTCTGGCACTATCCCCTGCTTTCCTTCTCAGCCAGTCTGAACAACACAGCATTGAGTAACCATGCTCTTCCACTATGATGGTCACAGACTGAAAGCATGATCAAAGCAAACCTTTCCTCCTTGGATTAATGGCATTGGGTATTACATCTCAGCAACAAGAAATCTGACTAATACAACAAGTTTGTGTTGAAGTCTATGTGGAAAGATTAAGAAACTAGACCAATCCCAACAACTTTGGAGGAAAAAGAATAAATTGGAATGATGTACTTCACTCAGCTTCAACACTTGCTGCAGTGGTGCTCCTGTTCAGAAATGCTCACAAACAGAAACATTTGGAAACTTTATTTTTGTTTGCAAACTGTGCAGTGGGCAATGAACACAGCCATGGCCACCTTTCCCAAATAAACATGAACCTGACTGTCTTTTCCAGAATCATGGAATGAATTAAGTTCATGAATTGAGGTGCCACTCTGTGTTTCTGTAATAAGTAAGACAGTGTGACACTGGGGGAGAAACAGACATATAGCTCCAAGGAATAGAGAACTCAGAAACAAAATAATGTAAGTTCACTAAATGGGTTTTTGTCAAAGGACAAAACCAATTTAGTTGAGGAAAGATCATTTTTCAAAAATTGTGCTGGAAATTTGAATACCTTTTGTTTTTAGTTATTATTAATAATTCTACTATAGCTACCTCTCCTAGATCTTGTTTTTAATCTTTTGAAAAAATATATGGTTTATACATCTAATAGAATATTATGCAAACTTAAAAAGGAAAAGAATGCTAGCACATGGTGCAACATACATGAACCTTGAGTGCATTATGCTAAATGAAGTTAAGCAGTCACAGAAGGACATGGAGGGCATAGTTTTACTCATATGAGATAACTGCCTTGGTCAAATTCATAGTGACACACTGTAGAACTGTGTTTACCAGTGGCTAGGGGTGGTAGAAGAAATGGGTCATACCTTGCTATTTAAGGGTTTAGTTTCAGTTTGGGGAAAGATGAAAAGTTCTGTGGATGGATGGTGGTGATGCTGCACAATGAAGTGAATGTGCTTAGTGCCACTGAGTCATAAACTTAAAAAATAATGAACATGACAAATTTTATATCATATGATTTTTTCTTTTTTTATTTTAAAGAAGGTAAAACTAAACAAAACAGAACAATATCATATGATTTTTAACACAATTTTTAAAATAGTACCAGAATTGTTACATATATAAAAGCAAAGAAAGAATAGGAAAGGAGGAAGAAGGAAAGAAGGGGAAAAGGGAAGGTTGCCTGAATCTTATAAAGAATCAATTCAAAATTGGTCACAGATCTAGAAATAAAACTAAAACTCTTAGAAAAAAATAAGAAGGACAACACAATCTTTAGGATAGTCTGGATAGATTTTGGAAATAAGACAGCAAACATAAAAACCACAGAAAAAACTTATTAAGTAGATTTCAACAAAATGAAAAGTTTTATTTAGTGAAAACCCCTTTTAAGAGGATGAACAGACAAACTACAAACTGGGAGAGACTATCTGCAAATTTCATATTCAACAAAGGAGCCATACCTAGAATATATGAAAAATTCTCAGATCTCAACAGTAAAAATAAAACAATGCATTTAGGAAACTATTTTAGTCAGTGGTTTGCAAGGGAATATATTTGATATAGGACACATAAATTTATAGGAGTATCTTATAATATTCACCCAAAAAGTCAAATGCAGAAGAGTACAAGAGATCTGTCCACCTACCAGAGACCCAAAGAGTCCAGCAGAGAGCCTAGACCTCACAGCAGGGTCCAGCCAGAGGCCTAGAGCCCACGACAATGTCTCATGCAAGTCTGTATCAAGGATCTGTGCTGGGAAGGCCCAAAGCTCAGTGGTGGAAGCTAGAAAGTCTGCTCTGGAGGGGTGAAGGAGCTGTGCCAGCAGGCTGAGGGATCTGCACTGCCGCCAGGGAGCAAAGCTCAAGACGAAGACCAGAGCTCCCCTGAAAAGAGCCACAGCTATTTTCAGTGATAGCAAGGACCCAAGGTCCTCCAATGAGAACAGTCAAATTTGTATCAGGAAAACCAGCCACAACAAACCTTCTCCTGGGAAATCAGCAGCATACAATTTTCCCCTCCTTTTCTCCTTTCATGCAGTTGGCAACAATCCTCGGGCAGATCATCCATGCCCAGAGGCACACTGACTCAGTTCAGCTGGGCATTCCCAGTTAAACTGACCATTAGTTAGTCCATCACAAACAGTTCACTGAAGAGGAGGCATGGATGGCAGATAAGCAGGTGAAAAGCTGTTTGATGCTGTTATTTAACTGTGTGTATGTTTAGGCACGTTATGAGATATCACTACATATGTATCAGTATAGCTAAAAGAAAAGTACCCATAATACCAAGTGCTAGTGGGGGTGGAAAGAAGGTGAGCCACTCAAGCCTGACTGATGGAAAAATGCCAGCTTCTCTAGGAAACAACTTGGAGTTTCCTGAAACACTGAATATACCTGTCTTGTAAAAATCCAGGCAGTGTACTTTGAAGCACTTTCAGAGAGGAATAAAAACTTATAAACACACACACACACACACACAGAGTTGCACATGAGTACTTAAAGTAGCTGTCTTCCTACCAGCAAAAAAACGAATAATCCAAATTCCCTTAAGTGGATGTGGCTATGTAAACCATGGTTCATACATAGAACCAATGGCTTCTTAACAATAAAAGGGAACAAAGTTGTGACAAGGGCTGCAACCTGGATGAATCTACAGGGCATCAGATTTGGTGGAAAATGTCAATCTCCAAGGGTTCTGTATTGTGTGATTCCGCTTAGGAAACATTCTCAAAATGACATTAGCGATGAAGAACAGATTCGTTTTTGCCAGGGGAAAGGAACCAGGCATAAGTGTAGCTATAAAAGGGCAGCATGAGGGGACTCCTGTTGGGTATGAAACAGCCCTGCATTTTGATTGCAGTGGTGGTTATAGAAATCTATTTTCTGCAGAACAAAACTGTGCACACCAACACATGTAGAAATTGGTACTTGACAAGTAAGTTCTGCAATATACCAGTGTCCTAGATTTGACCTACCACTGCAGCTATGTGCGATGGCATCACACAGAGAAGTAATGGGACATGAGACACTATGAAATATTTGTTCAACTTCTGCTTTTTCTATAATTATCCTGAAACATAAAGTGCTTTTAAATCACATGACAAAACAATATATGCAAGTAGTCAAATGAATGATACTGATGGTGTTTATAAAAGTTTACTGAACCCAAAACAGGATTCTTATTCATTTTCCAACCCTCTCATTTCACCATCTCAAGTTTCCTGAGGATTAAAAACATTAAGAAAAAAGTGAGTCAGTGCATTTATTTTAAAAACACACATAAATATCTATTTTAGGGTTTATACAAGGTCCCCACAGCCTCCCAGGGACTGAGCTGAGCTCCAGAGCCAGAGGCTAGCAGTCTCCAGAGAACAGCAGCCCTGCAGATGCAGGTTCGCTCTTACCAAACTGTTTTTTGGCTCTTTC
This sequence comes from Dolichotis patagonum, assembly GCA_004027295.1. Lineage (NCBI taxonomy): Eukaryota > Metazoa > Chordata > Mammalia > Rodentia > Caviidae > Dolichotis > Dolichotis patagonum. Next base: position 13,438 of record PVJX010017267.1, on the reverse strand, counting down.
CCTTGGAGGGAGTTGCACACCCTCCAAGCTGGGTCTCCAGGCACTGTGTTCTCAGCTGTCACTCCTGAACAGCCTCCCTCGCCCTGCACTCTTGCCATCTGATGGTCCCTGGCAGCATGGCACCATGTGCTGGCAGCCCTGGGCTGCAAAATCCGATGAATAAATAACCTTCTGATTCCAAAATGTGACACATTTGGCAAGGGGCAAAGAGCACATTTTCCACTAAGTGTTAAAATATTGTCAGTGTTTCAGACTTTTTGAGTAGAGACAAGTGCAGAACATGCATAAAAATGACACCTAGAGACCCATTTGTGAAATACATTCTGAAAACCATCTTTTTCTTCCTATTATGTTTACATGTAACTTTAAATTTTACTATCAAACTCATCTGTAGCATATGAGGGAAATATTCTACCTCACTTAACCTGCAAGAAGTGACCAAGGAATGAAAACACCAACTCTTAGAGGAGAATTTCCTCTACTTTTGAAAGGAAAGGGTGATACAGAAAACATATCTTAGATCTACATTTTTCTCTTCCAAACTGTGACTTTCAAATCTTTCAATGGAGAGTAATGTAACAGTTTTGCTCTGATTGACTCAGAAGACCCTACATCCCTAGCTGGCTCAAATCCTCTACCCAACACCTTCCAGCACAACGTGCAATGAGATAATTACCTCCCGTACAAGTCAGTACTGGGAAACTCAGTGGATGCCAAGCCCAGAGTACCACCAGACAGCCATATGGTCCTTCTTTTCCCTCTGTGATATTTTTATTCAGAAATTTCAATGCAGGTCCTGATTTTTGGCTGCTGGATTCCTGTATCTCTCTCATGAGGCCTTTTTGCCCATGGTAACTCTTAGGAGATGCTATTGGATACAGGGGAAAGTGATTCATAATTGAACCAAAGAGATTTTTTTAATGAACTTGCCCTGGGGGATATCATGTTCTTTTTATGAGCAAATTTAATGAATCATAATGAATTTCATCATATGAAAATGATGTGTATATACCATAAAGGAGCCACAAAGCTAACTATCCCAGACTCAGATGAAAAGGAACAATAGTGAAACTATTTGGAAGGAATACATATAGGCACAGGATGAAAAAAGCATTAAAAATTTTATATGGACTTTAAATATGAATAATGAGATATATAAATGAAGCATACATTATTGCCAAAGTTATTTTCAGCAAAAATTAATATGTATAAATTAAGACAGGACTTTTTATAAGGATCCGTAAAACTTTCTTTCACACTTTTTTTAAAAATGAAAGATAATTTATTTGAAGGAAGGGAAAGGGGGAAAAGAGATGACAGGCAGCTGCTCTGGACAAGTAAAGAAAATCTGAAAGTGAATTGCTGCCAAAACCTTTTTTCAGAGAAAATAATTTCTTCCCTTTATTTAAATTTCTGCTCCCTGATGAGAGCTTCTTCGGCTGCCCCACTGAATGTTCAAATATGTGAACTCCCCCAGCCTGAATCCCCAGCTCTGCAAAGTTATCTATTTCTGCCACCAAAGTAGATCAGGAACTTCAAATCCCTATATATAAAGTGTAGTCTCTTTCCTCAAGGACCTGACTGCTTCGGAAGAGTTTCGATAGGGAAACAACTGTGTAATACATTTTTCCACATTGCAGTGATAGAATAAGCTTAGGATGTGCATTTTTCCACCCCAAGGAAACAAAACAGGTTTTCAGGGAATCACATTCCATCAGCAGCTTGATGGATGATACTTGCCCTCTGAATATGTGCTGCATCCTTACCCACCCTGTTCTGCAGAGCCATGTGGTCTGCATCTATACACCTCCCAGAACCAAGTGGGAGTCCTCCAGTGGAAGACGGCAGGAAGAATTGTTCGAAGGGGAGTGTTGGGCCAGCTGGCCTATTATTCCCTGCCTCCTGCAGTGTGGGTGTGGCTGCCCCCTCAGGCTTTGTTGTGATGTAGCTCTTTCTGCCCCTGGGATGTACTCTTACCATTCAGTTTTCCCTTAGTTGCACAAATATGGTGAGCTGTCTGTTCTGACAAGATGGTAAGAAAGAAGAAGGGTTTGTCCTAGGTAAATCAGAGAACATGGTATGTCAAGCAATGGGAAGAAGCCAAGGACAGAGCATCTGACTTTTTTTTTTTTCAGTTTCAAGCAATTCCATTGTGGGGAGACAAGTGAAAAGTGGAGAGAAACTGCCCCATGATATGTGTCAGCCAGTCACAGACAACCCTAGGTGCCACATTTCAGATTTAGGAGCCTAACCCGTAGGCTTAGGGCAGAAAAAGGTGAGGGACTAGAGGGCCAGCTCCTCCAGGCACCAATGTTTGGAGAAAGCAGGGGCATAGGCTGTCACCTAATTCAGGACCCTGCATTTTACTACTTAAGAAACTGAGGAAGCGTGGCTTGGTGCTGAGGCTCAGGAAGCAGACAATATCCTCAAATGGGAAAATGGTTGGAAAAAACTTCACTAACCCACTCTGCCATGTGGGCTGATACCACTACAGCACTTTTCAAGGCCCTGTGCTAGTTGTTCAACATCGTGGGCCACACTGACAATGCAGCTGGCTCTAGAAGAGAAAGAAAAAAAGAAGAAAAGTAGCAGACAATTTGTCAAATACAACAACATTGAAAAATGAAATAAATTCCAATGTAGATCTTTATCTTGTTACCTTATGCACAAGAGATAATAACCTGTGTTGAAATCAACCCTTTCTCACTCCACCCATTGAATAAATGTTGAACAAATTTTAAGGAAAGTAGATTTGAGGTTCTGCCAAATTACAAGCTAAAGTGGGACACATATATTTCATGTCAGTCCTACTTAAAAAAAGAAATTCACTGTAATATTTTAAGAGATGGAGTGACAAGATGAGTCCTTAACTTTAGGAGGATGCTAGTACCTCCTGGGAAAAAATGCTTTGGATGTGGTCAGGTTGGCATGGACAGAAGAGCATCCCAATGAATGGTACCTTTGCAAAGGTGGTCACATGAAGACCGAGATAAGGAAGGGAATACCAAAGGGATCAAGGACAAATTGGATGCCAGGGTCCCAGGATGGCTCCAGCATTCTGGTCAGAGCACCTGGAGGGTGTCAGTGAACTCTTTCTTTAAGGTGGAAGCAAAGTAACCTAGGAGTGTGCAGGTACTGAACACTGACTGAGCAATTGAAGGTTTTGTTACTTGAGTGTTAAGGTTTTGATAGTGGATGTCCTCCAAAAGCTTCTGTGTTGAAAGTGTGTCTCCAGCTGATGTCACTGTTAGGAGTGCCATTCTAGGAGCTGGGTCTAGTTGGAGAAAGTAGGTCACAGAGAGTGGAGGACACCCCTTTGAAGGGTATGGTTTCACCTTGGCCCCTCCCTGACCACCTCCCCTCCCTCTCTTTTTCCCCTCTCCCTCCCTGCCTCCCTTTCCTTCCTGCCAGCTGAGCAGTTTTGCTCACCACTACATTTCCTGATAACATGCTGTTTCTACCTCCCCACAGGCCTAAAGCAATGCAGCCAGACAACTAAGGTCTCAAACCATGTGCTAAAACAAGCCTTTCTTCCTTTAAGTTGGTTTTTCTCATGTATTTTGTCACAGCAATGAAAAAGTGCCTAGCACAACAGGTGAAAAATAGAAGAGTGAAATATTTTTTTACTTCCTGTATAAGTATTTCAAGCACAATGTTTTTTGGTCCCTCATATCTGTTATTTTTATCTGAACACTTGTGGCTGTATGGTTATTTTTATGTGTATCTGTGTTTCCATATTTTTATACCTGCAAGAAATGGATACTTTTTGCATTCCAGACTAGATACCTTCCTTGAAAATGAGGCATAATACAATTGAAAATAGGACTCCTTAAATAATGGGACTAAAGGGCTGGGAGTGTAGCCCAGTGGTAAAGCGCTTGCCTAGGATGCAGAAGACTATGAATTCATTGCCAGCACTGGGGAAAAAAAATGAGATTAAAGATGAAAAACTGTATTGACCACAGAAAACAAAGAAGAATGGACAGGGGTGGAAAACAGGAAATATCTGGTAAAAGTATCAGAGGACAGTAGCTTCGCAGGTGGGACAGACGGCCATGGAGGAAGGTGAAGCCAACTTTGTTGTGGAGAATAATAAATCCCCAAAGCACTGAATACAATGCACAGCTGTAGAACTGGAGACAAACAAAGTTTGTTTTTGTTACTCTTATTATCTGGGAGTATAAGAACAGGAACTCCAGGCAGAGGATGTCCCATTCTTCCCACTGGTTATATGGATAATTTCTCATAGGATTTTTATTTATATGTTCTATACAATAGACAGCTTCAGAAGGAGAGGAAGCAAGAGGGTTTAGATTATTCCTTTTACCTTATGCTGTTTCCTTGGGAAGAGATTTGATGTTTGAATCAGATTGTGAGCAGCTCTTTGCTTATATTTTGCAAAACTGTTCTGTAAGAATATATTTTAGCCTTGGTAGAGAATTCAGGAAGAAGAGTTTTGTGTTAGAAAAAAGATAATTCATCCAGATATTTGGGTGGTAAATCAGTAGCCAACAGAAGGTTTTTGGTCAGTAGCCACAGAGATACAACAGTCTAGCATAGCTGGCTGCTGATAAGCACTGGGGGCCTATTACTTGTGTCTCTGTAACAGCAAAAGTACAAAAGTATGAAATCATAGAAAAGATACTGTGCAGGAATCCAGTGATCTAGCTTTTGCTTAGCCTGTACTATCTCAAACCACCCATGCAGCATTGTTGCATCTTTAAGAATCTGGTTTTGGTTATCTTTATTGTGCACCTACAGTGTATGATCACCAAGGCAACTGACAATTTTCACTTCTCTTCTACATGAAGAGCTGTGTGGAATACAAAGAAACATGAGCTATATACTTTCAGGAACCTGCAGCTTCTCATTAAAGGAATGTGATTATACATATATATATATATGTGTGTGTGTGTGTATTACATATATAATCTCTTAACACATAGACAAGAAATTTTGTAGTTTCTCCTGAGAACACAGATGGTGAAGTTAGGTTTTTTTTCCTCCCTTCATACACCAATGCATTGCATATGACATGGCTTCAAAAACGCAGTGTCTGAGTCTGGAATTTGCCACACCAGGCACAGTGCTGTGCACACTCTCCATCACTCCAGGACATCAATCACTGTCAGAGAGGCACGTGCCCTGGCTTGTGCTGTAGGAAGAGGTGCTGCACAAATCCACACAGGGAGCTCATGACAAGCTGAGGTAGAACAGGGAGATATCACAGAAGAGAAGGAGCAACCTAGTGTGCAGAACATAAACCTTTTTAAGAAAACTCAAAAAGGTAGACAAGGAGAGACTGGGGTGGAGTTTGGTGGGGGCTCAGAAAGCAGAAGCGTGCAGCAGAGAGCTAAGCAGTGACCAACTCTGAGAAAGGTTTAGTAATTAGGGCATCTGTCACCCAGAAAAAGAACTGGAGAGTAGGCTGGAGTACAGCGGAAGCCAGGTGACAGAGGATGCTGATAAGACCTCTTCTGACTGTAGGATCCGCTGGGAGATGCTTTAGGAAGGACCTCAGTGGGGGAGCCCAAGAGACAATACATCCGCAGAGCACTGTCCCACATGGGCGGTGCTGAGTCCCTGTTACAATTGCCAGAAAGTAATGATGCAGGGAAAATTAGGCCTCTGAAGTTTCCTTAGGTCTTAGTAACTGTTGTTACTTACGTTAGACATCCAACATGAACATCGGTAAGAAACGTATTCTTTTTAAATCTGTGGAATGAGTGAACAAATAGCTAAATTTTTATTAAGTTGTTTTATAACCTACATCAACAAGTAGTGATACATGAGAGAGAAGATGAATAAACTGATCCTCAGTTTCCTCAGAAGGAGACCTGGGGAATAATGGTCATAAAGGATGGCAGATTGGGATTTGATAAGCACATTTGGTTCATATGGCTTTTTCCCTTTGGTAAATATGTACCAAAGTAACTAGAAAATCATTTTGAAACCTTTCTCATAGTAATGGTCATGCTTGGCTAACTTCAGTGTCTCTTTCGAGCAGGCATACAAAGGACAGGAAAGCATGTATGGCTGTCATGGTGAATTACTACAAACCAGGTGGCAGTGTGTTTTCTCATAGATTTGGATCACAGTGGCGGCAGGGTCACTTGCCCCCAGAGGAAGAATCCTTCCTTGCTCCCAGCTTCTTCTCATAGTTGCCAGCAACTTGTGGTGTTGCCTGGCTTGTAGCTGCAGAGCTCTCCCCTCTGCCTCCATCCTCACAATGCCTCCTCCTCCTTCTCTGCATCATAGCATGGTATTTTCCTAAAGGTCCCAGTTCTGGGGTCAGAAGTCCCCTCTAATCCAGCCTGAGCCTCTCATATCTAATTACATCTGTGAAGACCTTATTTCCAAATAAGATCATACTCTGATGTTCCAGGTTTTGGAGTTTTGGAATCACACACTCTCATTCAAGATAGTAAAACAACAACAAAAATACATTTTAGCTGTTTCCCTAGATACTTAATTTGTTTATACATAGCCCAGTTGCTCTTAATCTTGCAGCCCTGGTCTCAGATTTCTGCATGCAAATCGTCACATGGTTGTACATAAATTACAGCACCTCTCAGAGGTACCCAAAATATCAACTTGGCACACTCAGTGGTGGTTGGAGGAAGCTCACCATAACTCGTGGGTTATGCTCGTAGACATTTCTCCCAATTTGGTGCCCAGAGACACCATGTTGATAGTTCAAATTACACAGTAGGAGTACTTACACTATAAAATTAACAAATGCTATAATTAAAAGCTTTTCAAAATTTTTCTGGAGAACCAGAGCAGCTCTGAACAAACCCTCTTATAGTGATTAATCAACTGCATTTCCTGAGGTTGGAAATGCTCAGCTCTCCTCAGTTACCCCTGGAGCCCATTACTACAGGTCTTGGTAGACTCTTATGTTTCTCATTCCTCGCACATTTATTATTTGGAACTTTTATAAAAAATACTTGTTATTTATTAGCCATTTATTTTTACCTTTAAAAATGTTTTTCGTATTTCAATATTAAAATCACATGTACACCCATGAATTCCAATGCATTATAACAATGTTTATTCCTTGGTGAATACAATGCTGTCATATTACTTGTAAATTTAATAAACTATTAATAAAATCATTTGAACCACAGACTAGAGTCTTTTCTATTTCTGCTTTGAACTCTTTAATCAGAGCATTCATTAGGAAGCCTGCAAATTTTCTTGGAAGGGGAGATGTGTATATGTGCTTGTGTATTAAGTTGACCACACTCTCTATATCGTGAAATGTGTGATTACTTACTCATGTGAATCTTTATAGAATGTGAACATGATACACTGTAGATAAAACTGGCTATTGGGGTTCAACTAAGATTGTGCTCATCATTCATGAATCTTTTCATTAGTGAATAATAACAAAGTAACTTTAAAAGCTTGAGAATGTAAGACATTCTGTAAGGAAGGAGGAAATTATTAAAAATTAAAGAAGAAAGAGTGAAGAGAAGGAGGAAAAGATGAAGGGAGAGAATAAGAGAAACGGAAAGAAGAGAAACAATTTTCTTTCTTAACTACACTTTGTATATTGGAATACCAAGTAAAAACTCACAGAAGTAAATCATTCTATAGCAGACAGATATTTTAATACCATGGAAATATATCTTCCAATCTCTCTAATGGAACATTTATTTACTTATTTTTATACCTCCTTGTTAAGATGCCAATATTTTGTTCTACTTTAATTGCCTCTCAGTATGTTACTCTTTAGAACTGTCATTTCTGAGTTTTCTTAATATCTATTTTATGCGTGGCCCACCCAATTTCCAGGCTATGCAAACATCTTTAGTTTGCCAGTCTGAGCACTTCCCAGAAACATAATTGAGATTTAACTTTAGCAGAGCACATTTGCTTTAAATGAGTAGTCTTTGTATTTGTGCCTGGTGTTTTCCCCGTGTGCTGCTGGAGAGATAGTCAATATTGTAAAGGATATTTTCCATAAGCATGAAGCATAAAACAAATAATCTGGACAGTTTTCAACCATTTGCAGCATCTAAGTATAATGATAAATTGTTCCTCTGTAAACACAAAATGTAGAAATTACCAAAACAAACTTCACTTTCATGTAATTTATTGGAAAATATATTCCCTGTATATTTGGCAGGAGAACATCAGAAGATGCAACAATCACTAAAAATAAATCCACAGAAAACTATGAAGGAATCAATTTGACAGCCAGTAATTGCTTAATCTCCATAACACTGTATACAACGTTGCCTTATAAAACATAGATATACATGTACCCATTTGTGCATTCATGCATTTAACAAATATTTTTTGGGTACCTACCATGTCCTGGGCACTTTTCTCAATATAAGATACATACCAGTAAATAAAAGAGGTAAAATCCCTGTAATAGTTTTCCCATCACTGAGACCCATGATTCAAAGGAGGGGTTTAACTTGCCTCACGGTGTCAGAAGATTCAGTTCATGATCTGTGGGCTTCGAGGCAGAAACATCTTGACAGAAGGCACAGTAGAGCCAAGCTCCTTAGTTCATCACAGCTGGAAAGTAGAGCAGGGGAAGTGTTGGAAAGGAATGGGATAGGGGCCAGATAGAGCACCCACAACCGTGCCTCTGCGACCGCCCAGACACACTCTGAAGTGTGCGCCACTGATCCTTTCAGCAACTCCTAAGCAAACCATGTTGACACCATGCAAATTAACCTTCTCATCACATCACTGTATTCCATGAAGTTTGTATTCTAACAAGAGACGAGTCGGCAATAAGTAGACTGTGTTAAGTGGTGGAAAGTATTACATAGTACAGAAGAAAGACTAGAGGAGTGAAGTTGGAGGAGTAAAGCATAAGTGGAAATTTTAAGCATAGTGCTTAGGCAATTTAACATATAGTATCAAAGAAAGATTCATCTTGGAGATATATATGGGTATATACATACATTAGTCAACATTCTCATTGCTGGGATATGATATCTAACATGCATAAAGAGGAGAGGTTTATTTTGGTCAGTGGTTTCAAGGGATGCACTCCATGGTCTGCTGACTGCAAAGGCAGAAATAGGTGGAAAGGCCTGGCAGTGCTAAGCTACTTAGTTCAAGTGGAGCAGAGCAAGGAAAGAGAACCAGAGAAGAAAGAGCCAGGGACTAGACACACGTAGTACTCAGCGTTATGCTTCTGTGACTCACCCAGATACACCCAGGAGTGTTTTTCCTGATCTACTATGTGTCTCTCAAACCAATAAAGTTGGTGATCTAGCTTAAGTATCATAACATTATTAGCATATAAATGCTACTTTAAGCCTTTAGAGTGAGTAACATAACAAAAAATGTATGTATGAAATGAAAACGAAATGTCAATTCCTTAGCTCTGGAGAATTCCCAAAGTAAGAAGTACGTGGCAGTGAGAGAAGTATCAACTTGATCAACTTTGGGGTCTACCTAGCATGATCAGTGGAGTACAATCCTGGATATGTCTCAATGTATCATGAAGGTATGACCTTGATGTCTGCATGGTCCTTGTTCCTTTTGTTTCTGGCACTGGTTGTCCCTTACTTTGCCTCCTGGCCATCGTGAACAAAGTAGCTTTACTCCATCACATCCTCTGCCAGAATGTTTCTTCCTTGGACTCAGATACTGTGGACTGAACTGCCTTAAAATGTAAGCTACATTAAACCTCTCTTCTTTTGACTTGTGGGTGCCAGTTGTTGCTTCCAGCAATGGGAAGACTGATTAATATGTGATAGCAAAAATAAAAAGAGCCAGTGTCAAAGACTGAGAAGGAAGAAGCATAAGGTGAAATGTGAACCAAGAAAAATAAATGTGAATCAAGAGAAATCCTGCAAGCCAACTGTAATGGTATGCATCTAGACGTCCCCCAAAAGCCTCATGTGGTCATAGATGGGGCTTTTTTAGAAGTGGCTGGATCTAGAGTGTTTGATGCTGCGATTAAAGGTATATGACTACTAACTCAGTCTACTGATTGGTTTGGCAGGACCCTAATCCCAGCATCCTAGTTATAATACAAAAGGGGCAGAAAGACAATATAAAGGCTGCTCTCTTGTTGCTTTGCTACCTTCTGGCTGCCCCTGGTTCCCCCTGTTGCTTGTGCTAGCTTGTGGACATTGTAACTTGTTCTCCTCTACAACACCCCTCTACCATGTGTCACTTTGCCTTGGAGCCAGCCAACTGCAGACTGAAACCTCTATAAATTTTGAGATAAATAAACCTTTCCCCCTTTAACTTTGAGTTTTGAGTATTTTGCCTCAGCAATGAAAGTAACTAAGACACCAACCAACCAAAAAAGAGGAAAACAAGCCCAGATAACCAGTGCATCACATATGACTGATCCATCAGAGCAAGGTCACAGAATGTATTAACTGATATAGCAAGTGAAGAAAAGAGTGATTCTTGTGGTGCGATACAAGTAGATCCCAAGTGGAGTGAATTGGAAGAAACTGGTTTTGACACTGAGTAGAGACAACTCCTTTGGGGAATTTTACTGACACAGTAAGTAGAGAAATAGCCCAAATTTGATGCAAAAGCAGGATTAGCAACTGCTTGCTGGTTGATCAGTTTATTGGTCAGCCAGTTGGTTGGTTGGTTGGTTGGTTTTTAAGGGAGGAGAAATATTTTTCTATGTGTTCTTAAGGATGAATGAATTAGAAACAAAAGAGAAGAACTGTTGGAGTAATATTACATCAATCAAAGGTAGGATGGTTCAACTGGGCAGAAGAGCAGACATGGGCACACATGCTGGAGATGTGGTGTGAAAGGCACTGGTGACTAATTTCTACTTTCTTGAACATTCTAAGGAATGTTAGAGACAAGCTCATCAGCTGACAGTCAGATTCAGAGAGTAGTAACTAAAGATTTAAAGAACAGGGGTAAAATAGGCTTTACCGAGACTAATGGGGAGATAATAAACCAGGGACAAATGGACTCTATTGATTGCCAGGTAGCATTCGAGATCAGGAGTATAAGACCAGTGGCACATTAAAGACTTTATCTGGCAACATTCACTGCACACAGATGCAGTGAAGCTGGAGAATTGGTTTTGTTCAGAAGTGTGATATGCCACTGAAGGAAGACAAAAAGAGGTGACAGTTTGAAAGTTATGTGTAAGAATGGTCGAAATGACTAACTATAGAGTAATCTGGGCAAAGAGAGTAGAGAAGTTATCAAGTTGGGGCGGGAGCATCAGGGCTAAAGGTTATGGTGGAAAGTGAACAGTTGATGGGATATCCCATTCTAGTAGGAGGGTTGTTGAGAGCTGCACAGTATCTATTCATTTCAGATGTGCAATTTTAGATTGAATCTTTAAATTTAAAGGTCTGATTTTTCTGAGTTCTTTATATGTCCTGATAGTACTCTTTGTCTGAGGAACAGCAGGCAAAACAATTTTTCCCACACTATAGGTTGTCTCTTCACTCTGTTGGTGGTCTCTTTTGCTGTGCAAAAGCTTTTTAATAAGATGAAGACCCAATTGTTTTTAGAGTGAAAGATTTCAGGTTTTGTCCATTTAGTATGATGTCAGCTGTTGGTTTGTCATAGATAGATTTTGTCACATTGGAACTTTCTATGATAGTTCCTACGTGATTTGAATTTTGTTCATGAAGTCTTTGCCTACACCAATGTCTTCAAGAGTTCTACCTATTCTATCTTCCAGGAGATTTAGTGTCTTGGTTTTAATATATAGATCTTTAATCTATTTTGATTTGATTTCATGCATGGTGAAAGATATGAGTCTAGTTTTAATGTGGAAAGTCAGTTTTTCTGGCACCATCTATTAAAGAGGCTATCTTTCTTCAAGTGAACATGTTTGGATCCTTTGTCAAAGATAAGGTGAATGAGCATGTCTGGAGTTATTTTTGTGTCTTCTAATCTGTTCCATTGATCCTCAGGTCTGTTTTTTGCCAGTATCATGTTGTTTTATCACAGTTGCTTTATAGCAAATATCAAGTTGGGGATTGTGATGTCCCCTGCCTTGCCTTTGTTGCAGAGAATTACCTTTACTATTTTAGGTCTCTTTTGGTTCCAGAAGAATTTTAGGATTATTTTCTCTAATTCTGTGAGATATACTATTGGTATTTTTATTGGAATTGCATTAAATCTGTGTAAAAATTTTGGAAACATGAATGTTTTCACTATATTGCTTATTACTGCCCACGAACAAGGAATATCTTCCCATTTTCTGATATCCTCTTTAATCTCCTTTTTCAGAGTACTGCAGTTTTCAGCATAAAAATCTTTTACACCTTTCATTAGGTTGATTCCTAGATGTTTCTTTCACTTTTTTATGCTATTGTGAAAGGTATTTTATTCTCTAATTTCTCTTTCAGGGAGTTTGCTATTTGTGCACAGGAAGGCTATTGATTGTTCAGTGCTGACTTTCTATCCAGCTATACTACTGAATTTGAGGAGCACTAGGCAAAAATCTTTTCTCCAACATTGTGGTTTGTCTCTTCACCCTGTTGGTGGTTTCTTTTGCCATGAAAAAGCTTTTTAATGAGTACCTAGTCATTTATATTTTGTGTTCCTGCCTGATTCAGGTTTTGTTCATGAAGTCTTTGCCTATATCAATGTCTTATCTACCTACTGTGTCTTCAGCAGATTTAGTGTTTCTGTTTTAGTATTTAGATTTTTGATCCATTTCAATTTTAGTTTAATGCATGGTAAAAGATATGGGTCTAGAAGTCTTCTAGTGGAGTTTTTAAGGTCTTATGTACAGAGTATCATGTCATCTACAAATAATGAAAATTTAACTTCTTCCTTCTTATCATTATTCCTTTTATTTCTTTCTCTTGCCTAATAACTCTGGCTAATGTCTCCAGAATTATATTGAATAAGAGTGGTAACAGTGAAATCTGTACCTCTGTTTTTAGAGTGAAAGCTTTCAGGTTTTGTCCATTTAGTATGATGTCAGCTGTTGGTTTGTCATAGATAGCTTTTGTCATATTGAGACAAGCACCATCTATTCCAGTTTTCTGTGGGGATTTTATCAGGAATAAAGCACTGGACTTTGTCAAATGCTTTTCTAGCATTTGTTGAGATGATCATATGGTTTTATCCATGGCTTTGTTATTATAGTGTATTACATTTATGGATCTGCATATGTGGAAACACCCCTGCATCCTTGGGATGAATCTTACTTGGTCAAGATATATAACCTTCTTGATGATTTTCTACATTCTCTTTGTCAGTATCTTATTGAGGACTTTTGCATATGTTTATTAGGGAAATTGGCCTGTAATTCTTTTTTTTTTATAATTTTATTTAAAGAGGAAAAAACAAAACAAAATAAAACAGAATAAAGGGTAGCAACCATACAGCATTCCAAGGAAAAAAGGAAAAGTACAACAATAAAACCTAGGAAATTATTACTTGACTAATTACATACTGACTTCTTGGAAATAGCTGCTCAAATTACAAAGTTAAAGCATGTAAAGTA
>PVJX010017266.1:0-38658 GCA_004027295.1 Dolichotis patagonum | reverse complement strand
TCTCTATCCAATTTCATGGATCCTCTGGACTTTCTTTGTGGATTTCAAGAGGCTGAGACAGTCATAGGCAGAGGGACATAAGGAATGGAGTTTCCTGGGGGGAGACAGAGTCTGTTCTTCCTCCAGTATCCGCAGAGGGGACACAGGCCTGTCCCCAGGCCACTGAGTTCTGCTGTGCTCTTGCCTCAGTAGAAGTTGCCCAGGATGACCTGAGGGACTCTCACTGGCGTTGTGCTTTTTCCCTTACTGTGAAGGTTTCTGGGGCCCGCACTGGGGCTTATGAAGGATTTAGGGTATGCTTTGAACCATAATCCACTGGGGCAGCCTTGGTTGCTCTTAAAGGGCTTTCTGTGGCCACCCTGGCAGCGGTAGGATGGAACCTGGGTGTGCCTGCCGGCTTGGTGCCTGCATAGAAGCACCCAGGAGGGAGAGAGGGCTCCTGATGGGCCGCTCAGAGCCAGACAGCAGTCCCCACACTGCAGCACCTCTGTATGGGGTGGCTTCATCCTGTCCAGGCTGCCATTGGGAGCCAAGATGGCCGCCTATCCTTTCTTCACTCCCTCAGGAACCATGGGGCAGGGTCAATGATATCAGACCTGCAGCTATTTGGTAAGCACGGGGCAGTGATCAAGGTGCTGTGAAGAAGCAGCGGCAGCCATACTGAGAACTGACAGCGGACGGGTCTTTGATCTCTACAAGCTTCCCCAACAGGCACCAGGCATTCTGGGGTCCAGTTGGCTTGGGACTTGGGCAGGTCTCTCTCTCTCTCTGTCTCTCTCTCTCTGGGCCTCAGTTTCCTCCTTTCAAATGAGTGGCTTCTAGGTAAGCCAAGAGGCCCTCCCCGCTTGTCTTTGCCACACATCACAGTGTGATCTTGGGCTGCCCTTCCCTGGGTCCCAGCCAGCAGCTGTGGCTCTCTGCCTTGCTCTTCCCTAGTTTGAAGCAAAGCCTTCGGGCACCCAGTTCGAAGTGAAAGGCAGCGGCAGACTGTGGGCGGCCTTGTTTCTAATCAGAGGCAACTCAGGCTCCTCTGGCAGGAGCCCAAACCAGGGCTTAATAAATGCCCTGGAGCTGAGGATGTAATCTCCACTCTGAGTCCTCCATAAATAACAGCGCCTGGAGCCTGGCTGTTTGCTGCAGCTGCCATTGATCTGGCAGAGTGAATTCTCAGGCTTTTGCAAAAAGCATGCAGGATGGGGCCAGTGGAGTGAGGGACTCTAGTTCTTGCTCCTTGTCAGGTGATGGCTGAACAAAGCTCAGAGGCTCAGTGGGAAGGCAGCACTCAGTGGCGGGCACATCTCGGGAAATGCCACCAGGCTGCCTTTGGGACCACCAGCAGCCACCTCCAGCCAAGACAATGACCCAGCTCTCTGGACTGAGACAGTGGCCAGGCTGAAGCTCTGCCACCAATTCCTGGACATTAACAGAGCCTGCCTCAGTCTCCCTGAGGCTTTGTGCACCCAAAACAGGGAGGATTTTCCAAAATCTCTCCAAAGTACCTTAAACTAACACAGCCAGACAAGTTCCAAATGAGTGTAGTGGATGTAGCTACAATAAACTGCCAAGAAGCGCTACAATTGAGGGTGAGGTCGGTGTTGGGGATACCACAGTGGTATCTGAGGTGGGTAGGAGAGAAGCTGGTTCAGAGAGGATGACAGCTTGGCCTGGGTTGCATAGCTAGCAAGTGGCTGAGCTGCGGCCACAGCTTCGAGTTTTTGCCTCCTGTGCCAGTGCTGTCCCCATACAGGAAAATGCAAGTTGATCCACATTTTCAAGCCATTCTGCCCTGGTTGCTGGGTTATATTTCTACCTTGTATGCTGCCGTGTGGCTGTGAGCTGCTGGGTCTCTTCTAGAGAGCTCGGCCTTCTCCAAGGCCTCTTCCAGAGAGAAGCTGCAGTCCAGGACAAAGGTCACCATGTCCTTCAGCTGCTCCGAGTACTCCCTCCAGCTAGGACAGGTAGCCTGTGCAGGCACTAGACTGGTGTTTCTGGAACTGGGGACGATCTGACCTGGAGACACAATAGAAAGCTTTTAGGTGCTCAGACTCTCAGTATGGATTCCAATAATGCTTCTTTAGTTTTTATGTTTTGAAAAGAGTCACACTATGTAGGCTGGCCTCACATTCAGTATGTAGCCTGACCTGGAACTTGAAATCCTTCTGCCTCTGCCTCCTGAATGCTGGGATAATACGTGAGTGCTACATGCCTAGTGAATAATGCACTTTTTAAAAAGACAAGCCAGAGTGAAAGGGACGTCTAGTGCTGAAGTTTTAGACATAGGTACCACAGCAGGGAACATGGGTTATGGCAGTGGGATTTTGCAGGCTTCCCCAAAATGTGACCAGTTAGAAGCTATTTAATCAGCATGTATATA
This sequence comes from Dolichotis patagonum, assembly GCA_004027295.1. NCBI lineage: Eukaryota > Metazoa > Chordata > Mammalia > Rodentia > Caviidae > Dolichotis > Dolichotis patagonum. Next base: position 36,284 of record PVJX010017266.1, on the reverse strand, counting down.
ATGCAACCATTGTCTCCCACTGCACTGCAGTTCTTGTAACCTCAGCCTGAGAACAACCACAACAGCCAAAAAAAGAAAAAAGAAAAGAAAATGGTGCCCTGTCTGCCATAGGCATAGGACCAACAGGATACAAGGGACAAAGGAACCTCTCCAAGCTGGCAGGGAAGGACGCCTTTCTCTTCTGCAGGGTTTGAAGCCTCGTTCACTCCAAAGACATTTCCTGAGCCACTTCTCCTTGCTGGGCACATGCTTGGTGATGGGGCTCTGGAGATGGAGAGGAGCCCTCCCCAGACCCTAAACAACTGGTTATCCTACCTTGACAGGTGAGACACTGTTGAAACCAGTTGCAATATAGAGCAGTAAACATTAGTAGTCCAAGTAGAGGAGTGACTCAGAAAATGGAGAAATGCATTTTCTGCTATTGCTATAGTTTGGATATCGAATATTCCCCTACCCCCAAGGACCTCTGTGTTGGAGACTTCCCTAGGCTGTGGTGAGGCTGTAGCATTTAAAAGCTGGGTCCCTGTATTAGTCAGCCTTCCCAATGCTGAGACACAGTACCTGACACCCATAACTTACAAGAGGAAAGGCTTGATATAGCTCATGGTTTCAGGAGGTTCAGTCCATGACAAACAGGCTCCAAGATAGAAGGATGTGATGGACCAAAACTGCTTAGTTCATGGTGGTCGAGAAGCAGAGCAGAGAACCAGTGCCAGAGAGGAACGGGCAAGATACAGTACCCAAGGTCACACCTCCATGACCCAACCAGACATACCTGAGACTGTTTAGAATCTGTGAGGTGTTTCTTAATCCAGTGAAGCTGACACATCAGAGTGAATGGTCACAGTCCTAGTGGAAGGAACTTAGGGCATTGGAAGCATCTTTTGAATGGTATATTGTGTCTCCGGCTCCTTCCCTCCTCCCTGTGTTGCCTGGCCACCATGAGGTGAGCATTATGCACTCCCCCTCTGATGTGCTTCCTCACCACAGGCCCAAAGCAAAAGAGCCAGACATGACTGAACCCTACAAAACCTTAAGGCAAAATAAACCTTTCTTTTTTGTAAGTTGCCTATCTCCAGTATTTTGTTACAATAGTGGAAAACTGATTAACACACTTATGATGGGTGAGGTGCTGGGTCTGGAGGTATAAATAGGAGTTTACCAGTTGGATGAAAGCATAATCTAGGCAGAGGGGGCAGGATAGCAAAAACGTGAAGGCATCAAACACCACAACTCATTGATAGGTCAGTTCTTAGGGGTCTCTAACTTGGCAATCAGGAGGTGCCAGAGAAAAATGTAAAGGAGCAATCTTAGCTCCTGCTGGTGTCTCTGCAGAACCCTCCCATCCTTGGAGTCCACAAAATGATAATGACTGGATGTCTCTGGGGAGCTTTCTGTCTGGGTGAGGGCTAGGGCTGCCCGAAATGTCAGGGTTAGGGCAAAGCTGAGCTGAGGCCTGGTCACCACAGGTCCTGAGAGAAGGCTTAAGGTGCCAGCCAAGGTGGGCACTGAATGGAGTTTAATAGGAGAGTCACATGATCACATTTAGACCTGGTGGAGGGAACAGAAGATGGGGTAGGAGGAGAGGGCGACAGTAAAGCAAGGGGAACAGCCAGGATGTTGGACAGTCTAGGCAAGGGTAGGTGTGAGCAAGAGCTGGCCCAGCAGGAGAGAAGAGGACTTACTGGAGGAGCATTACTCACAGAAGCGGAATCCCAGGGCAGTTTATGAGGCACGTCACACAGTAGCCCCTGTCCACGCATAAGAGCCCCCAGTGGATGCTTAGAACTGAGACCTGTATCAAACCCTGTATATGCTATATTTTCTCTTATATATACATATCTATGACAAAGCTTAACTTGTAAATTAATATTGTAAGAAATTAACAACTAATAATAACAGAATAATTATAACAATGTATGGCAAGAAAAGTCATTTAAAACTTTGACTTTTTTCTTTGAATGGCTTTATACTATTTTGTTATGTTTGATATTATTGTATTTGAAACTATGCTCAACTATAGCAGAGAAAGAGATATTGTGATAGCTACTGTTAATGTACGGTTGTCTTAATGTAAAGTACTGTGTTGCCTATGTTGTCCTGTTCTGATCTGCTCTGTACTGCCCTCTTTTGTTTTATTCTCTTTAAAATAAAATTTTTTAAAAAAACGGACTTTTTATCCAGGCATGGTGGAACAATCCTATAATCCCAGCACTCAGGAGGCTGAGGCAGGAGGATCCAAGTTCAAGACCATCCTGGGCTACAAAGTGAGCTTGAGGCTAGCCAAAACTGTCTCAAAAAGCCAAAAAAGGCAAAAACAAAACAGAACAACAAAAACAACAACAACAAACCTACTTAGTGACTATACATTAAAATTTTTTTTGATTTTTTTCTATTTCTGGAATTTTCCATTTAGTATTTTCAGATCTCAGCTAAAGATGGCTAACTGAAGCCGTAGATAGGGGGCGCTGCTGAGTCTGAAAGCCAGAAGCCGCGCACCCCATACTTCTGATGCCTTCTGTTAGAGACACTGTGCGTGTTTTTCTTCTGAATTCTGTGCAGGCGGCTTTCTGGCTTGGGTGACGAAGTGACAGATGGCAGTGCTCATGGGATTTCTCCAGGCTGGGCTTTCTTAGAAATCCCAAAGATTTTACTGTGGGGTGGTGGCCAGGAATGGGACAGGTGTGGGGATGAAGTGGCAATGTGCGGAGCGTGGCTTGCTCCTGAGCAATAGTCATGAGTGGGGCTCTGTGCCAGGTTCCACGGGCTCCCGGGGGCTGGACAGAGGTCCCTCGTGACTGAAAAGCCGGGTTGTAGCATCTGGCCACAGGCAGACTTTAACTCCAGAGACCCAGGCTTTTTACCTGATGTCGGGAACAGCACCCGGGGCTGGCAGCGTCCACTTCTCTGGCTTACTTTGGCCCAGCAGGGGCAGAGGACCTCGGTTGGCCTGGCAGAACCTTTCAAAAGGCGGTGCCAGGGACCCGGGCAGGACCACTACGCTGCCCTGGCAGAGCTCTGGGAGGGGAGACAAGTGCATACTCGGTTGCTGTTTAATTTTGTGTTTGATTATAGCAGGAGACACCCAGAAAATTGCACGTAAGTGTACAGGTTGATGAATTTTCACAAAATTCAGACACACAATCCACATTCATCAAGAGACAGAACATTATCCACACCCCAGAACATTACCTCCTGCTCCTGCTGATGTCCACCCCCTTTAAGGGTGTCCACTATCCTGACTTCTAACACCACACACTGCCTCTGCCTGCCCTTGGGCTTCGTAGACTAGAATCCCACACCGTGTGCCTTATGGATCTCCTGTTGCTGAACAAAATGTTTGGGAGGTGCATGCACCCCGTGTATTTTACGGTAGTTGCTCACTCTCACTGATGTGTGGCCTAGTCACGCCATCAGTAAGAACTCAAGCTTCTGGCAGATGGACACATGAGGAGTGTCCAGCTTGGGGTTATCACCAGAGTCGCAGCCATGCACATTTTATAACATGCACACTGGGGTACATATATGTGCATTCCTGTATGGCGTCTACCTGGGGTTGCAGGGCAGATATAGTCAGCTTTAGTAGACGCTGCAAGCAGTTTGCCAAAGTGGCTGGACCAATGTGCACTCCCACCGGTGGTGTGTCTCTCGTGCTTGGGATGCCTGTCTCTTCCATTCCAGCCGTGCTGGCAGCCATGGGGTGGTATCATATTGTGGCTGCAATGCGCATTGCCCCATGACTAATGAGATCAAGATCCTTTTCATCTGTGTTACTGAGCACTTGGTTATCTTTTTTGGGAAGGAGGTTGTTTCTGTCTTTTGTCTGGACAGACCAACTGAGCAGGCATACAGAATCTTTCGCTCTCTTTGTGACTTAGCAGGCTTAACAGAGTTGAGAGAGAGATCCTTACTTATAACAGCATAACCTCCTCTGAGGCAGCCAGCCAACCTCTGGAATGAGAAGAGTGTTGATTTTGGAGCTGAGCTTGGATTTGGTTCAGCCTCTCCTTGTGATCATGGCAGCGGCTCTGCATCTTCAGCCTCACTTTTTTCCATCTGTAAGATGGGAATAATCATTTCTACCTCAAAGATATCCCAGCAAGTTAAAGTAAATAAATTACTTAACATAACAGTACTCAGGAAACAGGGATGGGCTTACATTCATTCAAAGGAACCCTGTAAAGACATTTGAGATTACAGTACAGAAGCAATATGTATGGATTACCTCAAACACGTGTGTGGTGTATCATTAAAGGAATAATACTAGGTAGCAAAACAGTGTGTTTGACACATTCTTCTTTGTATAAAATTGATAAGAGGCAGAACTGGAAGCAAATGCATCTACATGTTAATCATGGTCGTCTCTAGGTAACGAGGCTGAAAGTGATTTTAATTTTCTTCTCTGTGTTTTCCTCAATATTCTAAAATTAAGACTGCGTGATTGAGTACCGGAACTTGGTTTTTTGGGTGCCAGTGTGGGGAGGTAGGGGCTAGTGGGTCCAAGATCCCCCTGAATGGACTAACGCCTTCTTTTTGGGTGGCTCTTACTCTCACGGTACTGGTTCAGTTCCCCCGAGAGCAGGTCACTGTACAGCACCCCTACTGTCTGCTGTCTTTAGCGTGTGCCTGCTTGGCCTTCTGCTTTCTGTCATGAGTCAAATCAGGATGAGGTCTTTGCCAGATGCTTGCTCCAGGCTCTTGGCTTCCCCAGCCTCCAGAACTGTAGATCTGCATAAACTTTTCTCCTTCATAAATTACCCAGTACCAGACATTCTGTTCTAGCAACAGAAAATGGACTAAGACTGAGACCACCCCAAGGAAAAAAGTAATTATGCTCTATTGGAGAAATAATCTTGGAGATAATTCTTCTAACTGTTGCTCTATCAATATCTGGATATTTCTTTTCTGCAATAATATTGTTCGCTAATATTTATGGAGTGCTTAGGATGTACCAGGGTCTCTGTGCTAAGTGATTTGCACATTTAATCAGCAGAGAAATAAGATTCAGAGAGATCAAGTGATTTTCGCAGGGTCACACAGCCAGTGTAAGGCTCAGTCAGGATTTAATCCTTAGTTCCTCCTACCTTGTTGCTGTACCACACCTACCTGGCCATGGGGCCTGTGGGGCCTCCACGGTGACGGAATGGTTCCATCACCAGCCCCGGCACCTTCCTGCTCCAGGATTGTGAAGGGAAGCAGGTTCAACCATCTGTTGTGGAAAATCCAGGACCAGCTCCTACTCTAACCAGAGGGGCCTGGAACTCACTGATCTCAGACACAATGGTGCTCACCAATGCTACTTCCCAAACAAGGATGCCCTGGCCACCCCAGCTGCCGGAAGGAATCCCAAGCTTGCTGCCACACGTCTCATGCAAGCCCAGGATGGTTCCAAAAAGGATCAGGAGATAGGTGGGAGGAAGACGACAGCTCCGAGGCCTCCCCTTCCCTGCTTACCGCTTCTTCCCTCCAGGTCCTATTGTGAGGACAAATTGCATCTTTTTTTTTTTTTTTTTTGGTAACAGTGATCGAACTCACAACTTTGCACTTGCCAGGCAGGTACTTAGGCCACTGAGCTAAATCCCCAGCCCACAAATTGCATTTTTAACACAATATTGAATTTGTGCATTAGATGAGCAAAGCTTCTTTGCTCTCTTTTAAATTAACTGTACTTCAGGGGCGCAGTGTTCAGGCTTTGTTTGTCTCCACCGCTAGAGATGAATAGAAAAGTCTGCACTGTCCCCAACGGCAATGGGACATGGAACAGAGGCCTCCATGGTCCCCTTTTGGAGAGGGACAAGGCCCCGGGGTCTTCCTTAAAGGTCTGGTAGGCTTCATACACCCCCGGAGTCTTGGGCTCCACATACACTTTGGCTTTGCGGAGAGAAACGGAACAACTCTTCTGAGTGTTTTCCTCCAAAATCAGTTTTTTGAAACTCAATAACAAGAAAACAAAACATTCTTTAAGGCTCCTAATCTGATTTAAAGCCCCTAAAGACAGTGACGAGCTGGAGTCTTCCAGCTGTTTGGTAAATGAGCTGCTCTCATCCTGAAACATTTCACAGCAGCGGTGCCCAAGAAGGAAGCACTTCCCTCAGCTCAGGTGGCCTTCCTGGCGGTCCCAGAAGGAAGAGTCTGGGACTACTTTCATTCTGAAGATGAGGACTGAGAGGTCACACACTTTACCTACAATTCCACAGCTAAGTGAGGAGCAAAGCTGGGATTCACGCCCAGGTTGCCTGACTATTGGGCCCAAGTTCCTGGCTTCTCTGCTCTTTTGTCCCTTAGAGGTCCTGTGAAGAAGCTGTCACCTAGGGTTCATGCTGGCTGACTGTGTATAGTGGCTTGGGACAGAATCTCACCTTAGTGAGTTCTCTATAAATTATGCTTCCTAGTATTCCCGGGCACATTCCCAACTCCACTGTAACCCTTGCCCATGAACTCTGACCTTGGTTGTGTGATTTGCTCTGGCCCATAGGACATCACTGAGTGCCTTGATTCCCACTTGCAGGCTAAGGCCTGTCTTCCTGGAATCCTTTCTCTTGGAGTCCTGAGCTACCATGCAGAGAAGTTTGGTTGCCATTTTGGAGAAACTTCATAGAGAGTTAAAAAGACAGCAACAAATGTTAAGCCTAATGGTCTGATTGTCCCAAGGGTCACCGAAATGTGAGGGAGGAACCGTTTTGGATAGTCTGGCCTGATGGCCACTATGTAGACAGAAGAACCACTCCACTGAGCCCAGCCTTAGCATAGAGTTGTGAGAATTATGGTGTTAAGCCATTAAGTTTTGAAGAGCCTTGTTATACAGATAACTGTTAACCCCAAAATGGCCCCAGAGGCCAGGCCTGTCAATGAACTAAATGAAAATTGTTTTGTTCAAATACTTTAAACCATGCTTCTGGTTTCCCCTTTTGTATCCACACTAAAAAAGATCTGTTTTGTTTTGTTTTTTTGTGAAGTTTGGCTGGGACTTAAGTTTTATTTATCAATGATGAATGTGATACTTGTTTTCTCTTTCAGGATCCTTGGGTTTCTCTGAGAGACAGTGGGGAGAAGGGCACAACCTGCAGAATGAGGCCAGTCCAGCGTGGGAAGCCTTAGTTTGAATCAAAATCACAGGAGAATACAGCATAACTCGGGGCAATGTTCCTCTCATCACCTAAACTGATGGGCACTTCTCTATAGGAAGCTAAGGGGCCAAGCAGAAAAGGGTGGCAGAAATGGGTGGCCGCCAATGAAGAGCCACACCTGGAATCTGGCCAAAGATGCCAGATCATTCTGGGAAGTTAAGGAGTCACCAGAGCTGATGCGTTCTGCTCTTGCAGTCTGTGCCATGTAGCAGCTGAAAGTCCACAGGATTTCTGACCCCAAGCAGCTGGTATTTCCAGGGTTCTTTTTTCCAGGGCTGGAGATTAAACTCAGGGCCTTCACACTGAGTTACATACCCAGCCACCCTCTTCTTTTTGTTGTTATTTTTTGTTCTTTATTGGGACACAGCCTGGTTAAAATGTTCAGGATGGGTTCAGAGTTGTGATCCTCTTGCTTCAGCCTCTCAGGATTACACATATGCACCTCCATGTTCAGCCAGGACTGTTTTTTTTTTTTTAAGTATCTAGGACTACTTACCCCCAGCCATATGTGGAAGAGGGCAGGTTAGAAGGCACATCCTCTTGCAAGGTGCACGGTCAGCAGCAGATGCCACTTCCAGGGCCGTCTGGGATTGATTTGGTTGGAGCAAGTTCTCCTGCTTGGCAGGTCTGAGTTTCTAGTGGGAAATTCCTGATGCTGGTGATTCAGCCTCTGCCTTCTCCCTGACCTGAAATGTCCAGGCTCCCACTCTGAGGCCCTTCTGGTCCTCAAAAGCAGCTCAGAATCCACCTCTGTAGAGCAGCCAAGTGGCTTCTGGGGCCCTGCCCATTATCAGAATATTCTCTGTACCACTTCTTTGGCCCAGAGCCACAGTGACCTAATATTCTACTGGAGCCCGAGCTCCTTTCTCTCTGCAGTGCTCGAAGGCAGGGACCCACACTGGACTTCTTCCCCAGGGTCCGGAGCTTGGATTGCAACCTCAGCATGTAGTGCAACCCAGAAGTGCTTTGGATGGAGGGAGCAAATGAATGAGTTCCATTTTCCATGGGAAACAAAAGAACAGGTCAATTTTCTGGGTGCACGTGACTCCTGGCATTTAGAGGTAGGAAGTTTGTGTGTTTCTTTTTTAGGTTCCCTCTATGCCATTCTAGGCATGGTAATTTATACAGACATTTGGTAAGTATGTAGACTGTAAGAATTAAATGCTAAAAGTTTTAAAAATCATTTAAAAACATAAAGATGGTCTTAAATTCTGTCCAGAAAAGAATCCTGTAAGTTGATTTCCTATGTGGTTCCAGTGTGGTAGTAAAATATGCATTACAAAGCCACATTTTGGTGGTCTATAAGGCATGGTTTATGTCATTTTTATCCAAATAGACCCAGGGCCTTGCATAGTAATACAAAAGTAAGATTGAATTGTGTGTTGAATGACTGGCTGACCATAAAATAGACAAAAGCATGATTCTAGGGGCAGTTCTTATAGTGAAGGTTCTGGGCAAGCCTCATTTCCCACAACCCTTTCTATCTAAATAGAAGTACCTGATGAGATTCCTGACCACCAAGTTATGTTTTCAACTCTAATCTCAAGGACAGAAAATGCTGTAAGTCCCAGGGCCATTTTAACCAAGAATTTGAGATTACATAAAGTCTCTAACAATCAAAACAAACAAGATTGGCCTGGAAAGGGGAGAAGTGTATTTAAAACTGTCATGAGTCCTTTAATAGCTTCAGGAACAAAGAAGACACCGAGGAGAGAACAGTCAGTCCTGTCGCTGGGGCAGAGTGCCCGAGGGGCCAGGTACCCAGAGGCGCCGGGTGAGGTTGGAGTCCTACCCCAGTGGCCTAAAGCAGCTGCTTTGGCAGGTCAAGCCGTGTTTGTCTGCCAGTCTCCAAAGACTTGCCTGGGCCCAGGCCTGCCCCTCTGGCTCAGCAGCTGAGTCACCAGCTAAGGTCTTGGATGAATGTGACTCCCAGGGCAACTCAGAGGACTTAGCACCTCTGCCTGGGACTCAGCCAGAGACCCATTCCGTAACTATGCAGGGACCACAGCCAGAGCCTTCAAACTGCATGCTTTATATTCAGAGGAGGAAATGGAGCCCACTGAAACCCACTAAGAAGAGATACCAACAGGTATCTGTTGACCCTCCCCACACACCATTATGACCCTGGAAGACCTCAATTGGGGGGTGAGACAGGCAGCGGCTGCTGTTTGGCAAATAAATGGTAGCCTGAAGATTGCAGTCTGCTGTTTTTTCTCTCCTTAATTTATTATTGTTTCAATATAAATGTAAGTGAGTTTTGCATTGCTTTCTTGGCCTGGAAGTAAATATGTGTAGCTAAAAACTTGGCCGGTGAATTGCATGCTGGGAAAGGCATCATTCCTCTGGGAGGAAAAGAAGGCCCAGAACCCCTGCCTTACAGTGGTTCCCCTTGAAGGCCAGAGTCAAGCAGAGGGTGAAGTACATGCTCATGGGCTCCTACCAAAGAAAAGTCTTCCATTTACCAATCAGAGAATACCCACTCATAATGAATGACAGCAATTTCTGCCACTTATGGGTACCCACTGTGTGCCAGAGGAAGCTAGGGCCTCTATGCACACTGGGTACCCACTGTGTACCAGAGGAAGCTAGGGCCCTATGCAGACAGCCCCACAGGAAAGGAATTGTTAAGTCCATTACAGACAAGAAAACTGAGCCTCAGGGAATCCAAACATGCTGCCTGAAGTCCCATAACTAGTAGGTAGAGCCCAATTCTAAGGCAGGTGTAAGTTTAAGTGTGCCTTGTTGATATCTGCTATCTATATCTATGGATCTATATATTTATCTATCCATCCATCCTTCCATCCATCCATCCATCCATCCATCTATCCATCTTTCTTTCCATCCATCCTTCCATCCTTCCATCCTTCTATCCATCTATCCATCCATCCATCCATCCATCCTTCCTTCCATCCATCTATCCATCCATCCTTCTAACCATCCATCCTTCCATCCATCCATCCTTCCATCCATCTTATGACATCCTCAGTACATCTTATGAATAGCAGGGCCCTTCTGATTACTCCTTGCAAGGTGACTCTGGGGTCAGAATCTCTTGAGCCCATATGTTTCTTTGGGGACTGAATTTTGACTTTCTCAGGTTTTGTACCATGACCTCTGGTGAACCCACTGCTGGGTAGCCCAGATGTCTTGCTCCTCTAGAGGTAGAATGTGATGAGACCCAAACAGGGAACCTGGGCTGCACTCCAAGAAGCCACTTTTCTGTTGAGACCTCTCTCTTTTTTCTCTTTACAGAAGAACAAACTAAGGGGTCCTGCAGACTGTCAGTCATTGGCAGGACCTGACACATCCACAACTCCAGTGTAAGAATATCTCTGTGTTTCTGTGCTTATCTAGATGACTAAAATTCTACCACTGTAGAGTCAACCCAATTCTAGAAATTCATCCTACAGATGTTCTCAAGCAGTGGTTGAAATGATAGCATCCAGGCCAACACCATAATAGAAATAATTTAAAAACAACCCAGTAAAGCTTGATTAAATACATGGAGACTTGGTAGTATCAAAGAGTAGCTAAATGAACTACAATACATGTCTAAGTCTGTTTTACATTGCTATAATAAAATACCCATGATGGGCTAATTTATAAAGAATAGAAGTATCTTTGATTCAAAAATTCTAGAGGCTGGGAAATCCAAGAGCATAGAGCCAGCAACTAGGGAGGGCCTTCTTTCTGCAACATAACATGGCAGAGGGCATCACATGGTACTAGTTTGGTTCTCTCTCTCTTTTTTTTTTTATAAAGCCACTAATGTCATGGGGGGCTCATCACCTCATCTACAGCTAGTTATTTTATCACGCCCACCTCCAAATACCATTAATACATGAACTTGGGGATTAAATCTCCAACACATCAGCCTCTGAGGAAGACATTCAAGCCACAGCAAAATATCCATGCCGTGCAAAGAGACACCATGTAACTATTTAAAAATGAGGTGGCTTTTTGCATCTCATCTGAAACAATCTGCCAAGGATATAAAGGGAACAAGGCAAGGTGGAGAATTCTGTATGCATGAACACACCCAGGATCTGTTCGGGTCCACCTGGGTCATCTTGAGAAGGATGAGGAAAAGCTTGGTGCCAGCAGCGCTTGTAAAGGGGACACTGGGGCTGGAGCCAGGGCAGGAGGGATGGTGTCACACTGTGGTTTGCACTGTGATGTGGGGTGGCCCTGAAGGGAGACAGGTTTCTGCTGTTTGTCTTTTCTGAGCTTTTTGAACAGCATCACATGTCTTATGCAACAACAAAAAAAATGGAATTAAAAATATAAAGGAAGGTAGAATCAGGTCATATTGAAAGAAATGAAAAAAAGAAAGAAAGAAAGAAATGAAATATTACAGTAAACTATAATCCCTATTACTCTGAGGGTTCCAGTCACTCATGGGTTTTCACATTCATTTGGGATGTAGTTGGTGGTCCGAGCACCCTGAGCTTTCCACGGCAAGAAAACACTGCTGATTTAAAGAGCATGCATGTGGGACATGAAGGCTGTAGCAAAAATCACATCTGCGGCTTGTTGAGTGCTGGCCACTTTGTGCTAGGTGTTTGTGACACAGGCGGCTGTTAAGCCTCATGACAACCTGTGAATCTGGCCACTTCCAGGCCCAGAGTGCAGAGAGGAGACCTGAGCAGGCCACACCACATGAGCTTAGCTGAGAGGAGGGCAAGGATGGAGCCTGAGTTCAATCTCAGTGGGCCCTGTTAGCTCCTGGGCTAACTCCAAGGGCCTCAGAGCAGACAGAAGAAGACAGATGCCCTCCAGTCATCTCACTACCTAAGACTGTTCGCTGCAGCACTGAGTGGAATCCTGGGCCAACAGGGGAAGCAAGCAGAGCAGGTTTCTGACCTCTGGTGGGTCTCTGTCCATAGGTTGGAGGGCACAATAAGCAAGAATTCATAGGGGGCTCCTAGAAGAAGACAAGGGGCAGAGAAGGGCATCTGAAGGCCCCTCATTGTCATGGGAACCTAGGCCAACTCAACACTGGCCTGTCTCCACTCAGCACCAAGCTGAGTCCTGAGGCCCAAACATCTCCCATCAAACCTTGGTTTGATTTGACCCATGTCACACTGTAGCCTTTTTTTCTCTTGTAAATCCCAAGGAGCAGTGCCACTTTGAGCTGTACTCTAATAAGTAAGCACTTCCCTCTCCTCCCCTCTACATCTTCCCCCTGCCTGCAGCCCTGTCCACCAAGTCCTCTGGGTAGATCCCTGACCCTTAGCACCACACCCTACCCAACCCCACTAGTGATCTTCTCACTCCTTCTGTCTTCCTCACATAGACTCTCCACTCTGGCCTAACTCCTGTGCTCACTGGTCTACACATAGGACACTCTCTTTCTGCTGCTTTCCCCATCATGTGCACTTTCTCTTTCTGCTTCTGTTTCCCTGCATTTCTGGGGGGTTCCTGGTCACTGTCTGCCCTGAAGGCCCCCTTCTCTGCCAGCTTCAGGCAACCAGGCTCACTCTGTTCTACAAGAGAGGCCTGTCCACCCTTCTCTAAAACCCCCCAAAGGCCTATGGACCTGAGCCTTTTTCCATGCTGTCTCCACAAAACAAAACTTCTTTTCCCTTCTGATGGCTGAGCAAACCCCAATAATCTTTTAGGGAGGGCACGGATCACTCCTCTCAACTTTGCTACTAATTGCTGTGGTGCTGGGGAACCAGGGCACTGAGGAAGGCAGTCAGAAGGTAGCCTTAGTGTGTGCTCCGAAGTGGAGTAGAATGGGAGCTTGGATGATATTTGGGGTCCAATCCTAAATTCTTTCTCATGAACCATTTATACTTCTACCCTTACAAAATGACCAACCATAAAATCTACTAGGGTCTAGACATAGTCCATCCATCTATCCATCCATCCCATTTATCTTTCTATCCATTCCTGTATCCACCCATCCATGCATGCATCCATCCATCCATGCATGCATGCATCCATCCAAACACACACCCACTCATCCATTCATTCATCAGGTATCATGGTAGAGAGCACAGATTCAGGCCAGACAGTCCAGACTCTAAACCTGGCTCTATCATTAGGAGGTGTCTACTTTCTTTCTTTTTTTAAAATTTTATTTAAAGAGAAAAAAAAAGCATAACAGAAAAAAGGGTAGAAACAATACAGAATTTAAAAAAAAATAGTAAGAAATCACTAGTTGATAAATTACATATTGTCCTCTTAGAAACAGTTGTTCATGTTACAAAATTAAAGCATACAAGGTGGACATTCAAACAGTGAGGCTGCAAACAGTTCTGTTCAATGATCCAACAAAAACTCAGCAATATGGTTATCAATCCCACACACTCAAACATGCATGCAGTCATATCTTCTAGAGCACTTTCTTTTCTTCCTTTTGCTTTTTAAGTCCATGATCTGTTTAGTTATATCATGTTTCAGATTGCTTAGTACCTTACTAATCTGTTTTGTTGTTATTTCCTTTTTAATCATCTTATATAATTCTGTTGTTTTGTTTTTGAGTTTCTCCTCATCCATGCCCCATGGATCAGCTTTGGTGGAGTTGGGAGTTTTTAGAGGTATTTTGTTACCTTGTTTTCTCCTGTTCTATTGTTTTTTTAAAGTTTTTTTTTTTTATTAACTTGGAGGTAGTAATAGACAACAGAACAGGATGGAATAAAGCCAATTGAGACAGAGTAGTGAAATTGGTACAGAATTTCACAGCAGGTTACAGGGATAACAGTATTAGGTACCACTATATATCTTGTTATCTTCACAATAGTTGTTCTTTCAATCAGGTATAGCAAAATCAAAAGAAATACAGAATATTACAGGACTTATCAAAACAGAATATTGAATAGAGCAATACCATTAATCAGGACAAAGCAAACTGGCGATAAAAATATTTGCCTTCAAAGAGATGGTAGAAGGAAATCTCCCTTATTTGCTGTGTTACATATGGTCAACCTCCCAAGAGATGCTCAGATTTCTGGCTCCCACTTGCTAATGGGGGGAGGGAAGGATGGGATATTTGATTCTCAGCCCATGTGCTGGTAGGCTCATAACCACTTACCAGGGTGGCAAGCTGATTGCTCAGTTTCCCAGTGCCCTAAGTTCCAATATGGCGTGGATCTCAGGAGACGCTGCTGCTTCTCACCCTGGGGTGGCTGCAGCTTGCCAGACCACAGCCACTTACCAGGGCGGTAGGCTGGTTGCTCGTTTTCCCAGCACCCTAAGTTCCAACATGGCACGGATCTCAGGAAACGCTGTTGCTTCTTCTACTTTCTTATCTAGAAAACAGGAATAGTAAAAGTATACACCTCACTGAGTTGTGATCAGAGCTGATAAGTCAACACACTCAAGGTTCTTGGGACTTTTCTTGGCTGGGTCCCCAATTAGCACTATGGAAGTGTTGCTTGCGATAATCACTGTGCACAGTGTGTCAGAGACACAGTGGTGAATAAGGCAGCCGCAGCCCATGCTCACAAGGGTTTACCAGCCCAGGAGACAGACATTAAGCACATAATTACCATCGTGTCTGTCTCTTGGGGAAAGACAGAAAGGTAAATATTTGACTACAACACCACATGCTTAGTTAGCGCTGCTGGGCCTGGTGACGTAGAGGTAGAAGAGAAGAGGGATCTGAGTCTAAAGTATGAGTGGAGGATCTGGAGTGCAAAAAAGAAAAGGTCCTCTCAGCCCAGGGTACAGCAGGAGCAGTGTTAGGAGGCACAGGAGGCACCCAGCTTTCAGTGCTGCAGGGGTAGTACAGGCAGGAGGCAGGGGCAGGGCCTGGGATGGAAGGTGGAGAGGGCAGCACATGACAGACGTGCATCTAGAAAGCCTTCCTTCCAGAAAAGAAGCTGGCAGGGGACAGGCTGCCTGAGTCCTTTGTGTGTCCTGCAAGACTGGTCAGTGCTGGCTACACTTTGAGGAGCAGCTGAGGTCGTAGAAAGCATCCATTTCATATCCCCTGTTGGTGGGAGGGGCAGAGCCAGCAGCCCACACAAAGGTCCCTGGGATGAGGCAGCCAAGAAGGTCAGGACAGGGAACAAGGGCTCCAAAAGCCAAAGGCAGAGAGTGTTTCATGCAGGAATTAGTGGTTCATAGAGATCAAGAAAGAGAGAGCACCAAACCTCTGCAAGCTTTGTAATGCATATTCTTTCTCCCATACCACCACGATGGAGCCATCCGACCTCAGCCAACCAAAATGCACAAGGGATGCCTTATATTTTTATAGAATTGTATTAGTGACCTCATAAAAAATAGGAGGCACTGCCCACTCTTTTGAGGCTTACAGTATAGCCAAGAAGAGCACATTATTCACAAGAGCACGCACTTCACAGTGCTACAAAACTCCATTTCTGGTTTCTGTAGATGTTTCCCAGATCACTTCCCCATAGTCCTACAACTTGATAATGGAAGAACAGAATGAGTAGGTGGACAGACCTTGTCTCTACTCATTAATTTTTGTGGTGGGAGTTGCTCAGTGTTTGCCAAGAGAGTTGCTGGTGGTAGCCTAAATACAACTGCAAATTTGCAAAATAAATGTTGCAGTAAAGAAGAAAGCATCCTAACCATACAAACATTTCATTAAAAATATCATTACAATAACAGAGGCAAAAGATTGGGGATATGCTGGCAGTCATAATTAGTGTTTGTTTATTTAATAGGTCAGATACAATGCTCCCAGGATGCAAAAGATTGTTAACAAATAACAATCTTTAATCAAGGCAGATGGTGGCTCCTTCTCTCTTGTAAGTAGTTCAGTCCTAGAGTCCTTAGGGCAGAGGCAGGTAGGTGGAGGGCAGGGGGCAGGAGATTGTGATGGCCTAAAGCAGGGTGTCAGAGCCCAAGCTGGGCATGGACAACCCAGGAGGATGGCTTGGCACAATGTCCCAGCCTGGTGAGAGTGAGGAGGAGTGAGAAGTGTCCGTGTGCATGGGGGTGTTGGCCTGGCATGGCCTGCAGTGGAGAGAGGCCAAGCGGGATGAAGGACAGCTCAGGAAGCAGTGGTGGAGATTGGTTATATTCCTGATTAATCAAGCAAGGTTACATACTGAGACTCAAGGAACCTGAGTTTCTCACTGTTGGAGGAAGGAATCACAAATATGGAAAGGATGAAAATTAGAGTAAAGCCTGTGGTTTTGGATTAACTCTAGATTTATCAGAATGAACCAGTGGTTTTAAATAAGACATTCCTCATTTGACGACCAAATCCTATTCCCAAGATTAGGTTGTATGTATAGTACAATATTCAGAACAAAGAAATGGTCAAAGGGAATTCCAACTTGATGACTTTGCTTTCATTTGCATAACGCTTAAATGCAGCAGTGTAATGTATGAGAACATAAAAGTATACTACAGCACAATCATCAAAACTTGCAGTACTGTACTATAGAAGAAGCCACCATAAGGCCACATTGCTGCTCACATTCCTGTGTATTAAGTCCAAATGTAGGTTTTAAGTCCCTGAGGTGGGCTGTAAATCTGAACACTGAGCCTTGATCCCAAGTCTGAATAGTTGTTAAAAAAAGGAGCAATGTCTGTATATAGGGCTCAATTTTTGAAACAGCAAAGTTACAGCCATGTGCAGTGTCACACACCTGATTCCAGCTACCTAGAAGACTGAGGCAGGAGGACTGAGAGTTTAAGGTCAGCCTGGACAACACAGTAAGACATTGTCTCAAATAAGAAAGTAGAAGTGTGTGTGTGTGTGTGTGTGTGTGTGTGTGTGTGTGTGTGTGTGTAAACATTCCCTATTCCTGCCTGGGAGTAGCAATACCTCAATAGGAATGAGCACACTAATGTTTGGATTTTGGATTCTAAACCTCATTTTCTATTGGTTCCATGGCCACAGCTAGGGGTATAATAAGATGAAGCTGGAATATCTTTTTGTGCCAGGGAGTGAAGATGTGCCGAAGAATAGTGGGGGCACATAGGAGAGACACAGATTGAAGAGGCTCTCGATGGTCAGGTTGGGTATTGGGAGGCTTAAAATAAAAATGACAGGAACAGATTGTAACTCACTGACTAACAGAGGAATCCATAGCGCCATACAGAAATAATTAAAAATTAAGGAACAATTTGATCTTTTTAAAAGGTGGTTTGGAGTGCTATTCTTGCAATTTTTGTCATTTTGCGATGGCTTTAAGTCTAAAACATGAGAAGAAATAAACTTTAGAAAAATTAAATTGTGGGTAAATAAAACATGGAGTATACGCAAGTGGAATATTTTTCAGTATTAAGAAGGAAAGAAATTCTGACACATACTACAAGGTAGATGCACCTTGAGAGCACTTTGTTAACTGAATCCAGGCACAAAAAGACAAATATTGTGTGATCCTGCTCCTGTGAAATACCCAGAGCAGTCTAGCTCCATGCAGATGGAAAGCAGAATGGTGATGGGTAGGTGCTGGGGAAGAGCAGAGAATGGAGTTAGTGTTTAATGGATGCAGAGGGAAATGTTTCAGAAATAGAAGGTGGTGACAGTTGCATAACCAAGGAGATGAGCCACAGGTCTGTCCACATAAAAATGGCTAAAATGGTAAGTTTAATGATATATTATATACTTATCTCAATAAAAAATTGAAAGTTAAAGATGAAAATTGTCATTTAAAGGTTTCAAGTCACTGATGTGATAACTCACATTGGACCCAGATCATGTCTTTTTTCTTCTCTTTTTTTTTTCCAGATTGTGTCTTAAATATCAACTGTTCTCCAATTCCAGGGTTCCTATCCCAGCTCATGGAAAGGAACACATCACAGGAAAGGAAGGTCTAGTGTTTATGCCTCATGTGACTAACATTAACCTCATGTCTCTGAAAATCTGGCAGTAACTCTGCCTGACACGACCATGAATATCCATTCTTAGAGAGTTATAGAATGTTCGAGAGCCTCATATCTTAAAACGAATCTCCTTTTAGTTATTCAGCCAAGTAAGCAACCCAACCAAATGGCGAAACTCCAAGGTATGACTGCTGCAGGCAAGAAAGGCCAGGCCTTCTGTGTCATTGTTGTTTTGACCTGGAAAACTAGAGCACACATGCTGCTTTAATGTGGAGTTTCTCAATGGCTCCATCATGCCAAATGCCTGTAACCATGAAATATGACCCAGGAACCTGCATGGTATTTGATGTAGATGTTACCAACAGTAAATGCTGAGTCACATGGTTCCTTGGGTGAGTCCTGGGATAAATGAGGCAGTTGCTTGAATGGTATCTAGCTGCTCTTACACTGCCTGGTTCAATGAAGTGACTTGCAAAGCTACTTTGACCATCACCATGAGCAACACTGCCTGGTTGGAAAGGTCAGAGGCTCCATGCATCTCAACCACTAGGAAGAGACCTGGAAATAGCTGCCTATAGATCCATAGATGGCACGCTGAACTAAGCAGCAAAGCACTCTCAGTCTTTGGGCTTGAGTTCATGTCAAATGTCACATATGCCAGGATAGACACTGCATCAGCACCTTCCAGTTTGATGATATTCATAATTTGTAACTACTTAAGCAATTTTTCATGAGTTGCTATGTGGTTCAGGCTGGTCCTAAACTCACTATATAGCCCAGGCTGGCCTCCAATTTGCCTTAGTCTCCCAAGTGCTGGGATTATAGGCATGCGTCACCAAATTCGCCCTACACTTCAGTTTTTAAAAATTCTTTTTTAGAGATGAGTGTATATTACTTTAGTTGAGAGTAAAATTAATTTCAGTTGGTTAGTGCTTAAAACAACTTGTTTCAGAGCCATATATGAGTCTGGAAATACATTTTCATCCCTGAAGAACCATTGCAACCTGATGGTTTAAATGTATGGAAACAGATATGAGGTGTGATAGAAAACTACAGTAAATGTTTAAATTTTTAAAAATTGATTACAGTAAAAGACACATTGCTACTAATTTCCCTCCAAAATATTCCTCCAATCTTCCAACATGCCTATACCATTTTTCTTGGCACTTTCTGAAGCAGCTGTAGAAGACTTCTATCATGTCTTTAGCTACACTGTTGGGCTGCCTTGATGCCTTGAATCAACCCAATACATTTACATTAAATGATCATTTAGACTTTGGGGAGGAGCTAGAAGGCACACAGTGTAAGATCTAGTGAATAAGATGGATGAGAACACATGGTAATGTTTTTACAAGCCTGCCTTTCTGTTGGATGGCTCAAAACAGCAGTATTTACCATATTCTTTTTATTACACCTTGTAAAGACACCATGAAAGAGGACTTCCAGAACTGCTTCCAAAAATGGCAAGAATGATGGGATAAGTATATTCAAAGTGGGGAGGGTATTTTGAGAGGTATAAATGGCAATGTGCCTTTTATTGTGATAATTTAAAAAATGTAACTGTGTACTTTATTTTTTGATATTCTCTCTCTCTCTCTCTCTCTCTCTCTCTCTCTGTGTGTGTGTGTGTGTGTGTTTAAAATAGAAGCCACCTTTTAACCTTATTCATCTCCTGTTAGGTTTAAAGGGTGTAAGTACATATGGGTTATGTTTCAGAAGACATATGATAAAACCACATAAAATGAGCTAAGCTCTGATCAAGTTCATTTATATACCTGTCGACAGCCTCGCATTGTGGCATTGTGTAGAGATTATGGGCTGGGCCCCAGGTGTTGTTTCAAAAGTTCTGCTAAAGTTGCAGCCAAAAACTCTTAAGGCTGGGCCTTGCTCTATGCTTCCTGCAGTTTCCCATACAAGACCAGGCAAGGTTATACCCTCCTCACTTGGCTTACTGACTTACAACTTCTGAGATTTCACTTTATGAGTACTCCTGAGCACCAAATGTTCAGTACAGTCCCTGCCCCATCAATTCTTTATTGCCATTGCATAAAACCAGTGACAGTTCCATAGCCAGGCAGGATGAGCACCACATGCTTCTCGCTGTGTAGACACTGGCAGGGTTAGTTTTAAGATCACTGTGGGGTGAGATGTTTGTTGTACTGGGCAAAAAGTAAAGTGAGTTCCCTGGGAGGACTCAGAGAGAAGGCCCAGAGATGTGCCGGGATGGGGGGTATGCACTCAAGGACTTTGTACAATCTCAGAGGGGCAGTGAGAAGTCTCCAGAAGCCATTCCCCAGGGGCCTTCTGCCCTGTGGGAAGCTGGCGGGCCTGGGAGCAGAGTCCCTGGGTTCTCCCTGGTGCATTTCCATGGGAACATGTGCTCCATCTATTTCTATGGCTCCTATCACCATGGCACCTACTTGCTCTGAAAAACACAGCTAAAAACAGAACCTAATGAAGAGGGGGGGCATCCACTTTGCTGTAGTCACCTTTTTCTGCAACAGTTGTTATACCTTGTGATTGCTCATACAGGATTTTGCTGTTCTGAGGCTTGGTGGTTTATTGTCTGTGACCTTAAAAAATAAGAGGCTTACTATCTGCATCTTTAGCATTGTGAGGGTGATATGGCTGAGGTCCCAGAAAATTCTCACTCAACTTGCCCCAGGTAGACATTCCTCAGGGAACCTCATACTGGAAGTGACAGGTTCAGACCCACGGCAGGTGTTTTGGGGAAGGGGAAGAAGTAGGAAGCTGGGCATATGGGCCATGAGATCAGTGTAACACAGATAACGTAGGAAAAGGTCTGTGCTTACTCCAACAAAGAGAGTCATGAACTTTCATGGGGAAACACTGAAAATTCTCTCCAGGCGGAGATCTACAAGACCAAATCACTTCCCTGAAGGTTTTTCTTAACAATTGTGCTTCACAGCAAAGTGCTGAGCTCAGTCAGGAAAGTCACACAGAACTTGATCTTGAGTTCTGACTCAGCCACTTGTTAGCCTTATGTCAGGTCACTGGGCACCCTCTAGGAGGGGTGATAGGGAACAAGCCACTTGCTGAGACCTCAGCCTGCATGTCTTTCGTTGGTTTTCTTATCTATCAAACATGGAGAAAAGTAGCACTAGCCCAGAGGGGCTCTGTGGTGGCTCCAGAAAAGAATACACAGGAGTGCAGAGAGAGCACCTGGTACATCACAAATATCAGTAACTGCTGCCAATATGGTGGTGGAGGGGGACAGTATGAGAGCTAGGACCACAGGGTTGCTCAGTGGTTGCCCATCTTGTCCTCCCAGACCTTCCTGTCTTCAGTCCCAGGGGTGTAGGTACAAACAGGGCCCCATTCACAAGCAGTCCCCTGCCACCAGAATCCCATACTCATCTGTGCTCCAGGCATAGAAAAACATAGCTGAAGACAAGCTTGTGCTTTGAACCAGGTGACACCATGCATTGCACAAGTATAATCAGCCCTGGTGCTTGTGATGACACACAGGGCAGAGGAATCCTCATCTCCTGGGCAAAATCCCAACATAGTTAGCTGCTTGGGGACTTTGAAGTCAATAGGTCTGAGGGCTCAAAAATCCCCTTTGTTCACTTATCAGCAGAATGGCTTTGGAAAAGTCACTTACATTTTCTTTCCTTCCTAAATTGTGAAATGAGGCAATGGCTTCTGTCTCAGAGGAAGCTTTAGAGGAGAAAATGTACAGAAAGTCTCCAGCCCAGAGTCAGCGTGTAGTAGACTCTCAGTAACTGTGGACTGTCTTCTCTTTTCATCTCCAAACAGTCTCAAGGCAAAAGCCTGGGTCCAGTGGACCCATCCCTTACTTTTCTACTGTAAATGTGTTAGTATTATAGCAGCCAGCTGTACATCTCAGTACATTTCCCTGAGGGATACAGGAAACAATCTATGTGTTTACCCACTTGGTATGATGAACAGTAAGGAGTGTCTACATGTACAAAAGTGTCAGGATGGGATTTATACCCAACATTATGATCCAGCTAACTGATTTTGCATATGTTTACCCAAGTATCACAGAAGGTCTGATAGACCCATACAACTCCAGGATTTGTTTTAAAAAGTTTTCTTTTGATTTTTCTGGTAGAAGTAGCCCAATTCAGTACTATGGTATGAAAAATCAGACTTGCAAGTTTTGGAGGAGGTCAAAAGTGAATCATCAGATTACTCATGCATAGATGATGAAGATGATCCATTATGGTAAAATACATGCTTTCATAACAGAGGAGTGGTATGAGTGTAGGATGATAATGATGCTGATGATGACTTTGACATTGCCTATGTGAGTTAAAGTTCCTATGACAGTGAAATGGAGCAAGAATCCATTGACTGATACAGACACAGGGAATGCAGACCTCTTTGATTCAGATGACAAAGAAAACAGCAATGTGAGTACATATTTGACTAGTTAAAATGTTATGAAATGGACACACAACCAAATGGAACAATCCAATGTTAGAAGTAGGACCAAAAATACAGTGAATGCCTTGGCAGGATTGAAAGGAATTAGCTAGAATGACAGCCATTCAGTGCCGGAAATTGTAACAAATGAAACCTTATAAAATGCTGTGAAATATGCAAAGGCTGAAATGCAAGTGAAACCTTCTGTATGCACCAATAGCCATATTAAAAAATGTATTTAGCATGACACCTGCCTAGCTGAAAGCATTCATAGGTCTGCTGTACTTGGCACAGATTTCTTATGATGACTTTAGTAATGAAAAAGACTTATGGAAAAGCAATGGGTCAAAATGTGGCATAAAAATTGAAGCCCTTATAGATGTGAAGTCTTACACTTTTCCAATTTAGGTATTTATCTTGGAACTCTACCATCAGGTCCTTATTTGTATAGTTTAAGCCAAATGATGTTGTGAACAGACTTGTTGCTCCCATCTCCCAAATTAATTAGAATGGGAAATTTGACGATTGGTTCACCAGTTTCAAATTCATGTTACATTTGCAAACAGAACACAGTACCACCAGCATGGGAGCTGTACATAGGAACAAAGTAGAAATTCCAAAAGAAATGTTGCAATTTCAAAACAAAGAATCCTATAATACAATCTTTGAATTTCAGAAAGGTATAACACTGGCCTCCTATATGGCAAAGAAAAGCAAACTGGTACTGCTGATATCAACATTTCACCATAGTATTGATAAGGAAACCTCAAAAAAACAGAAGGCTAAAATGGAAATTTTCAGCAACAAAACCAAATGTGGAGTAGATGCTGTTGATGAGTTATGCAGCAACTATGATGTCACTTGAAACTCAATGCATTGGCACAAAGCAATGGTTGTGTTTTACTCAATCCTAAACATGCATGGCATAGTTTTGATAGTTTACAAAGAAAATAACAGGTGCAAAATATCACTGGGAAATTTTCTTAGAGGATTGGGACTGGAGCTCATAAGAGATCATTTACTGCAGAGAAAAAAAAATGTTTCTGCCCAGGGAAGTACACAAAAACCAGTGGAGCACACTGGTGAGCTGACAGGTGAACAGGCAGGCACAGCATCACTAAGACCTACTATGACAACGGGAGAACAAAAAGATGTCAACTGTGCCCTATGAGAAAGTACAGGAACACAAAACATACAGTCAGGGTAAATAATACTTGGGTATGGAACATGAAGTTGTCACGTGGGAAGACTGCCTTAGGTGTGACAAGTGAAGCAAAGCTTATTTCTGTGGTAGAGTTTTGTTTGTGTTTACACTGTAGTTCACATAGGTTCTTATTTTTGATGTTATCTTTTAGGTTTTATGAGTAAGTAAACAGCTGATGTGAAAATGTAGATGCCTATTCTAAGCACTCATTACATATTTGATGTTGTATGTTATTGATGTCTTATTTCCTTGCTAAGTGCATGTTGTACAGTCTAATAGGAAGCTCCTGACAAAACAGGAAGAGAAGAGAGTGACAAGACTGCCACATAGGAAAGGGAAGCTAAGAACACGTGCTGTCAGCGTGACATAGGTGTATGGAACATGCAGTTGTCAGGTGCGAAGACTACCTTGGGTGGAACAGTTGAGGCAAAGGTTATTTTTATGGTGGAGTTCTATTGGTATTTTATTTGTAGTTCACATAGGGATTTATTTCTGTTGTTATCTTTTAGCTTTTGTGAGGAAGTACACAGCTGATGTGAAAATGTCTTTTCTAAATGCACAATACATACTAAGAATTTAATAGTTTATGTTATTGATATTTTGTGTTCCTGTTAACTACACACTGTATAATATAATAAGAACCTCATGACAAAACAGCAAGACTACTGAGATGTTAAGTATGTCCTACAAAATGGCCAGGATAGGAAAAGGCATGAGCCATCAGTGTAAGTAATAAGTGTGTATGGGCTGTGCTGTAGTCTGTGTGCAGACTGCCTTAGGTGTGATAATTGAAGATTATTTTTTTAGAGTACTCTTGGTATTTTCATTGTAGCTCATATGGGAACTTCTTTCTGATGAACTTTTTTAGACTTTGTACACCAAAAACCAGTCAAGGGTTGAAAACTTTGATGCTTTTTTATAAATGCTCAATAAATATTAAAAACTCAGCACTTTATTTTTGAGATTTTTTTCCCCTGTACTCATTGTGTAATAAAATTCAATTATAATTAATAATTAATAGAAATATGTTAAAGAATAAGCATGAGTCTGATAGACCCTTGTCCCCTTGATGACAATATTAATCTTATGCTCCAGGCTCCAACGGCTACTGGCAGAGTAAAGAATTAGCCTGTATAATAAGAGGAAACTGGCCCATTTCCTGAGTATGCCCATAACACTGGTAAACACTGCACTAAAACAAGCCCAAGCCTGGGGCTAGGATGGCCACTTCCCCACCCCATGCTGTGTTTCTCACAACTTGCTCTGAAAAACAAAGAACATTCTACACCAGCCAAACAGCCTAGAATTCACTGTCATATGCTACTCACTCGTTCCTGCCTTGTTATTTTATAAAAGCAACTTCCCGTTAAGATCACTGTAGTCATCTCCCTACCCAGCCCCAGTTCCTCGAGATCTCTGTTTCCATTTGGGAAACTCATGTGCTTCCAAAGACCTGGACTCCACTCTAGTTCCAGGGATGAAACACGTGACTGAAGCTAAGCCAAGGGTGATTCCAGTGCCTTGCACACAGATAGGTTGGTGTGATCCTAGCTGATCCAATCAGTATGACTCTCAGGGCTCTTCCTGATAATGGGGAACTAAAGGTGAGTGTGGACTTTGGATGTGAGGCTTGGGGCTGGCCCAGCCGTTTTACCATGATAAGCAAAGCTGGCACCATAAATGGGCACACAGAGCACTACAGCAGGGGCCATGATGATGCTATGAATAACTAACAGAACCACATCTATGTCTTGTCCTCCCTCTGCATTTGTTAGTTCTGTGGGTCAACAAATTCCATCTATGGTACAGGCAATTCAAGTCGGTTTTTCTGTCATGTCATGAAAGCAGCTGGAACATTGCCTCCTCTCTGCAGGTTTGGGGTATTCACCACAGTAAAGCTCAATTCCAATGTCAGTTCTATGCCTTTACTCACTCTATTCCTGCATTACCCAAGAGCCCCTATGTGCCATTTATTAAGTATCTACCAAGCACTGAATCTTAACAACAAAAACCCTTTGAGGTCAGTAGCATCTCCATTCCTCCAGTGAGGACCCTGAGGACCCAAAAGATATGAAATTATTTCCTCTAAAGCTACACAATTAGTAGTTGGTACCATACAACTCTAGAAACCAGGCCCTTGTGACATGTAGGTTATTAATAAGTTTGATTTTTTAAAAAATACTATGTTATTTCATTTCCCCACTTGGATTACAAGTTTCTTGAGCACAAGGCTGTTTTTCCTTCCTAACTTGACCAAATGATGGATGGATGTTGTTACAACCAAAACACCCCAACCCAGAACTCTGATGAGCTCCCAGAAAAGCGCTAGGATGACTGCTTAATATATAGAATCTCTTTTTCAGGAACAATTCATTGTATTTATATAATTCTTGAACCAAAGGATCAGTGGCTTTTTTTTTTTTTGTATGTGGTGCTGGGATTTGCACGTGCTGGGTAAGTGCATTACCACTTAGGAACTCTGCAGTCCTGGGTTCACTTCCTAACCACCTCTTTTTAAGTGGGTGGTATTGGGCAGTTAGAGTGGTGCCCCAGTTCACAAATTTAATTTGTTTTATGATTCAGGGGAAGATAGCTGTATTTGTGTTTGCGTGGGGAAGGTGGCCATAATTGCATTTTTCACCTAATGTGAGTTTGAGAAAGGAAGTAAAATGTTACTGAGCCCTTTTATTTGCAAACTGAATTGTTTGCAAACGGAAGTATTCATGAACTGAGGCATTATGGTACTTTGTGTATTTGTGCCTCATATTTTTTTATTTGTCAAATAAAAATATACTCCCAACAACTCCTTGGATGGTGGAGAGATTAAATCATGTTAGTCAAACAACCCAGACTGATGCCCTTCGCCACTGTATTTCTCCTTCTGGAAGCGCTGACAGTGGCTGGCCCTCACAGGTGTGTGTCTTTCCTGCTCTGTGGATGACGGCCAACCCTTGCCAGGGGCCAAAGTAAGACACCAAAGTTTAAGAAAATATTGGCTACCAGATGGGTAGAAGTTTCCACCGCATTCCTTGCCAAACATTGATTGGCTGCTGGGAGCCAGAGCGTGCCAAGAAGTAATCGTAGCCAGACTACTGCATTTCATTGCAGATTCATTGTGCTTAGGTTATAACTAATCTTTTTTCTTATTGTCCCTGCTCAGCAAGCCCTGAACATTTAGCTTTGACAGGCTGAGCCTGGGTCTGACTTCTTTAAAAAAGAGAAAGGGATTTGCCAAGCACTCAGGAAGCATTTTCAATTAAGATATGAAATTATTTCTCAGAACAGATAAAACTTCCACTAGATTTCGAGTGTTATCAAATCACCAGTGTACATTTGTTCAGGGATCTGTCAGCAAGGCAGCGTGTGTGTGTGTGTGTGTGTGTGTGTGTGTTGTATCTCCTTAGGCAACCTGAACTGAGTGGTATTTCTCTGGGGCTTTGGTGGGGGTAGGGAAGTCTGAGGGACAGGAAGAGATATCTTTGCACTTTGTCACTTTTTTTTCTAATCATCTCTGTAGACAAAGAAGGGTGAGCCCAGCACTTTGCCCACCCTGAGGATGAGGTTTCTGTTGTTGACTCATTTCACCCTGTTTCCATTTATGAGAGGCAGTGTTCTCAAAGTGTAGCTCTCCGGGATACCTGTGTCAGAATTCTGTTCAAGATGCTCATTTCTGGCTGTGTCCTATTTCTTTTGAATTAGACTGGCAGCCTTGGGTAGCAGTTTAAGAACACAGGTCTAGAGTCCTAAGTATGGACTGAACTCTAAGCTCCAGCTGCTACCCACAGCTGGGGACCTTGGACAAGTCATTTCACCTTTCTGGGTCTCCACTCTATCTCCTCTGCCAAGGGAATTGCCGAGCTGTCAAGGGATATCCATGTCCATATCAGCTTAAGCAGCTGTCAGAAGAATGAGCTCAGTTATTACATGTTCATTGATGCTTGGCACCTAGCAAATGTCCATTGTGCAGGGGAAAAGAAAACTTTCCCTCTGCTCTCTGAAAGTTCAATAAAACTGACAACAAGTTAACAGGAGAAAAGATGTATCTGTGTATTATGTGCACAGGGGTCCAGCAAAATGAGAGATGGAATGAAGAGCTGGATGGTTGAAGCTTATATAATATCCTGAGCTACAGAGGGAACAGGAGCCTGGGGAAGTCCCAGCATATGAGAAAGTCCATGGTTTCCTCCTTCACTCTCTTCTCCTGCCACAGTTAGCTCTCCTGGTTAGTAAGAGTCCTGAGTAAGAGCCTCGCCACAGTTGGATTCATTTTTGGAGGTTCTATCTTTAGGCAGACAAGGCAGCTTCAGAGAAAGCCTCTTCCTGCCCACTGCGGGAGAAAGAGGAGTGAGAAAATTTGGGTGTGGTGGTGCACGCTAGAATCCCAGCACGTGGAAGGCTGAGGCAGGAGGCTTGCTGCAAGTTGGAGGCCAGCCTAGGATACATAATGAGTCCAACGCCAGCCTAAACTACATAGTGAGACCTTGCTAGAAAAAAAAAGAAGTGAAAGACAGGATCACAGGAAAAGGTTGGAGAGATTTTGGCTCTTTTTGGTTTAAAGCACTTTGCAGTGAAACATATGCTTTGAGGTCTCTCATTTTCTGAGCCCCAACAAGTATGTAATACCTTTTCCTTTCAGGCTATAGCTACACTCTAACGTCTTAAGGCCCTATAGCTAAACTTGGCCATGATAACTAGCACTAATACCTGTTGTAGTGCTCTCCATTGGCACAGATTTGGACACATCTACAGACCAGCAACCAGAATTAAGCATTTCATGAGCCACATGAATTCTAGTAGGATTCACATCTGATCTTCAACACTGGCCAGCCAGAAGAGGGCAGCAAGTGAAAGCGAGTCTCACTGTAGCGACCATAATCACAATGCCCAGGTATGGGCACTCGCTTCAGTGTGCCAGGTTGGTACTCATTTCCAAGGCACCCAGTCTGACAGGGACAGGATGCATTCCTAACGGGCGGTGGCATCACCTTATGGTAGGAAATATCAAACTGCATTAAAATGCAGATATTGAGAGATTATCTAAAGCAGTGATGGGCAAATTCTTTTGTAGATCTATGAGCTAAGAATAAATTTATATTTTTAAAGAGTTATGAAGAAGAAAAGGGAGGAGGAAGAGGGAAAGGAGAAGGATGACATACACTTGATGGTTAATTTTTTCATGCGCCAACATGACTGGGTCACAAGGTGCCCAGATATTTGGTTAAACATCATTTCTGAGTGAGTCTGCAAGGTGTTTGGGACTGAGATCAGCATTTGAATGAATAGATTGAGTAAAATCCATGGCCCTCCCCAGTGTGGGTGGGCAGCATCTAATCTGTTGAGGGCCTGAATAGAACAAAAAGATGGGGGTAGGGTTAGCACATATAGGCCTTGGATTCACTCTCTGGCACCAAAAACAAAACAACACACACACACACACACACACACACACACATACACACACACACACACACACACACACACAAAAGAGGAAAGAGAAATTTGTTTCCAGCTGACTGAGTTCAACAGTGGTCTTTGGTGCTAGGCCTAGGATTTATATCACTGATATTCCTGGTTTTTAGGCATTTGGACCCAGGCTGCAAAGCATGTCACCATTTTTCAGCTGTCTAGCTTGTAGGCTACAGATCATAGAACTTCTCAGTCTCCATAAATATACCTACATCTATTTCTATATCTATATCTCCATACCTATATTCATATCTATATCTACATCTATGTCTGTATCTACTGTTTGGTTCTGTTTCTCTGGAAAACATTGACAAATATAGAGACATATGTATCACACAAACCTAAAATATTAAAATATTTCCTATCTCATCCATTACATGAAAATTTGTTCAGCCCTTGTCAAGATATGCAGGAACTGACTGTTCATTCAGCACATGCCCTCTAAGGTCAATATAATTCAAATCCATGCCCTATCAAAGAACAAATCCTTATTTAGAAGCTGTTTACAGAGTTACACAACTTGGAAGACTAAGACAAGCAAATCACTTGAGCCATGGAGTTTGAGAGAAACCTGGGCAACGAAGCAGGATTTCATCTCAAAAAAACAAACAAAAATCCATTTGCTACTGGTGCATTATAAAGTTCACAAATGCCACAGATTCATGATTTTTAGCAGCAAATACTGCTTAAATTCCAAGAAAGTTTGCTAAGATCAAAGTAAATCTTCAGTATAAAAATAAAACAAGGGCAAAACAAGACAGGAGAACAGACAGGCCAATCAATTTCTGCACATGGTTGTGAATGTAAAAATCCTAAGCAGACTATTAACAAACTGAATGAAGCAATGTACCAGGTATGATAAAAAAATACAGTGAATGTTAAAAAATTTTTTAAATTTATTATAGTAAAAGATGCATTGCCGTTAATCTCCCTCATATTCCCTCTTTCTTGGAATGCATTTATCCCGTGTTCTTGCAGTTTTCTGAAGCAGTTCTGGAAGTTCTCTTTTATGAGTATCTTTAGTTACATTGTTGTGGTGGACTCAATGTCCTATATCAGTTTAAAACATTTACCTTTCATGGTCATTCTGACTTTGGAGAGGAGCCACAAGTTGTATAGTGCCAGACTGGGTGAATAAAGTGGACTCGGGCGGTGTCATGTCTTTACATTGGATGACACACAGCATCAGCGTTCACTGTATTTATCACACTTTGTAAACACACAAAAATGGACTTTTAGAACTGCTTCAGAAAGTGGCAAGAATGATGGAATAAGTGTGTTTGAATTGAGCAGGATTATTTTGAGATGCATTAATGTGTCTTACATTATAATATGTTTTAAAAATGTAAATGCTATATATTTCCATCACCCTTTGTGTTGGAGAAAAGTTAACATTAGAAACAAGGTAGGATTATCTCAGAAATCAAAGATTGGTTCAATACAAGAAAAGCAATTGCTGTAATTTATCGTATTACCAGATTAAAGTTAAAAAATCCTCAATAAATAAAGAAAAAAGTAATTTGACATGAATAAAAACTCAAACAAAACCAAACTCAAACTAAAATTTGATAAAGGACATCTATCAAGAAAAAAACAAAAAACAATCCCCCCACACACAAACACAAAAACCCATACATATTTAATGGTGAAATGCTGAAAGTATTCCCAGTAAGGTTAAGAGCAAGGCCTGAGAAGTCCATTATTACCTTATACCAACCTGTATAGTAGATCAAGAAAAAGAAAGCAAAACAAAAATGTATATGAAAGACCAGGGGTTTCGCTCCATGGGACAGTGCTTGCCTAGCACATTCAGGGTCCTGACTTTGATTCCCAAAGAATCACACACACACACACACACACACACACACACTGGAAAGGAAGGAAAAACCTTGCAGATGTTATGATTTCATGGAAAATCCAACATCATTTATAAATAAATTATGAAAATCAGTAACAAAGGCCAGAAAGTTTCCTGGATACAAAATCACTATGTAAAAGTCAAATGCATTTCTATTTATCAGTAACAAAAAGTGTGATTTCAGAAGAGACCATCTATAAGAGAACTTACAATGATCAAATTTAGAATTAAATAAAATATGAAATCCCTTTATGGAGAATTTTACTGAAAGATCTTTTAAAAACTAATAAATGTAGAGACAGTATGTTCATAACAGAAAGATTCAACAACAGAAATATGTCAGTTTTCTCAAGTTGATGCATATATTACAGTTCTAATACAAATCCTGACAAGTTTTATTGTTTTGCTTTTTTTAAAGAAAGGATCTCAACAAATAGATTCCAGTATTTATATGGAAGAGTAAAGGGCCAAAAAA
This sequence comes from Dolichotis patagonum, assembly GCA_004027295.1. Taxonomy (NCBI): domain Eukaryota; kingdom Metazoa; phylum Chordata; class Mammalia; order Rodentia; family Caviidae; genus Dolichotis; species Dolichotis patagonum. The sequence goes on along the minus strand of PVJX010017266.1, from coordinate 4,986 downwards.
TTCCAAACTACTTCTATTTTTTGCATAGTACTGGGGATTGAGCCCAAGGCCTCATACCAAGATACCACATCTCTCAAATTCCCAGCCTTTTTTTTGGTACTGGGGATCAAACTCACGACCTCATGCTTGCCAGGCAGGCGCTTAAGCCACTGAGCTAAGTCCCCGGCCTAACCCCAAGCCTATTTTTTATTTTCATTTTGAGACAGGGTCTCACTGAGTTCCCCAAACTGGGATTAAACTTTTGATCCTCCCACCTCAGCCCCCAGAGTGTTGGGATTACAAGGACGTGCCACCATACCTGGCCTAAATCACTTTTAAAGAAAACCGAGAGAAGGGTACCTGTGGTGGAAGGAGGTGGCACGTCTTCTGTTAGCTATCAAAACTAAAATTGTAATAAAGAAGAATGAGTGAAAAAAAAAAAAACCTTCCACAACTCAATGACTATTTAAAAATAGACAAAGGACTATATGCAAATGGCCAATGAGCAAATGGAACAGTACTAGGTGCTGTAAATCATTACAGAATGCAGATCAAAAGCACAATGAGATATCACCCGATATGCTCAAGTCCTTTATTTAGTATATGCTTTTGTTTAAAATTTATTTTTCCTGGGCCAGGGATTTAGCTCAGCTGTATAAGTGCCTGCCCAGTAAGTACAAGGTCATGAGTTCGACCTCTGGTACTTAAAAAAAATATATTTTTCCTAGTAATTTTTATAAACATATTGATCTTCAATGGATTTTAGAGAGGGAAAGTAGAGCACAGCATGGAAGATTTGAAAGCTCAGAAAAAAGCCCTACACTTACATATGAAAACCTAATTTCTGACAGAGAAGGCATTGCAGATAAGTGGGTAAAAAAGTAAAATTGGAAGCTGATTATCTTACAACAGTCACAGAAATCAAATCTAGGTTAATTAAATACTTAACATGAAAAAAATACTTAACATGAAAGATTAAATGCAGACATTCTTCATGAATGACCTACATCTTTAATGACCGTTCGAACTTATGATTCATCTTTTTTTTTAGTACAGTTCTGTTTATCTTGATTACAGAGTCTCAGTATCTTTTTTTTGTACAGTTCACCTTGTTTATACAGTACTATAATTTCTGCTGATGGTCCTATACAGTACAATACTGTAGACTTAAGTTCCATTATGTATTACAGTACTGCATGTAAGAGTTATGCAAATGCAAGACATCAAGTTGGAGTTTCCTTTGACCATTTCTTTGTTCTGAATACTGTAATGTGCATACCATATACAACTCCTCGCTTAGCGACCCATTCATTTCATGACCCACTCACAGGAATGGAACCTGGTCATTAAAGGAGGAGTGCTTGTAACCTGCTGGATTTTGGGCACATTCACTAAGCATGTATGCAAGTAAACACAGCAATCATGAAAAGACACATGTCTTCAAAATATGTATTATTTTTATAACATCTGATACTGGGGAAAAAGAACCTACCTGACATTTTTTGGATACTGGGGTAAAACAAGCAATCCTATATGAGATTGCTTGTTTTATCTCAATACACACACACAAAAAAAATACATGGTTTGTGTCTTTTGATGCAGAAGAGAGTGATTTGGAGCACAGTTTTCTGAGACCTATTGATCACATATGATAGAGGCAGAACAGCTGTGCTGAAGGAATAGGAAAATTTATCAGCACATTTTTTTAATTTGGCTCACTTCTAAGGACTATTTGCTTCCAGCAGTTCCTCAGATGATAATAAAACTGATTCATTTGGAGTTAAATAACTTCTTAGACAGAAATAAGCTCTTGAGAAGTGATGTTACGGTTGAAATTTTTTGATATGTAAAAATGTCTCATATTGCATGGACGCACACATTTTCTCAAGGGATTTATATATATACATAGAAAGAGATGGATGGATAAATACTTCCAAACCACAGGAAACAAATGAACAATTAATTATCACTGTGATCCTTGGCTCTGCAATTGTTTTATGTTTAATTTTTGTCTTACACTCTTGGCTAGGAAGCTGCTTTACTACACAGTCATGAAATGAGTGTGAGATATTTGAATATGAAAGAAAAAATGAGAAACTTTAAAAGGATATTAGAAAAGAATATTTTTGTAATCTCAGATTAGGAAAGATTTTTAGATAAGATATACTTGCAAACTTATGAACTTTTATTCAGAAGTTACTATAAATTAAATACAAAAGCAACCCTTAACTGCAAATAAATACCTGAACATACAAAGCTGATAGGATTATCATTTAGAATATATAAAGAGATCCTACAAGTCAGTAAGATAAATGAAAATTGGGGGAAAGATACAAGCAGGCATTGCATATTAGAGAAAAACCAAGGAATCCATGAAAAGTTTTCTACTCATTAGAAGTTAAATAAATATAGATTATAATCATAATGGCAGAGACAGGCCACACCTATGGGGTTGACAAAAACTAAAGCTGACAACAATGGAATCAACTACAATGTACAATGAACTGCTGGTGGAAGAGTGGATTGCTCTGTTTTGTTTTTTGGTTTTGGTTTTCTGAGATTGGGCCTCACTGTGTAGTTCAGGCTGGTTTTGTATATGTACTGCTGAAGCAAGCACTCAGGCTGGTTTTGAACACACTATATAGCTCACACTGGCCTCAAACTCATAGTGATTCTCCTGCCTCAGCCTCCTGAGTGCTAAGATTACAGGCGTGCACCACCACACCCAGCAAGGACAGAATGTTACAATCACTTCAAGATGTGTATGTGAATGTTATAAGCATTATCTCATAGAGTGGGGATACCTTTCAATTAGCAATTCCATTCCCAGGTTTATACTCTATAGAACAGAGCAAATCCATGTAACAAGGAATAATTATACAACAGAATATCAAATAGAAAAGAAAATGAAACTATAGCTACCTGTGTCAGCACAAATGAATCTCAAAAACATACTGTTGAATAAAAGAAGTCACAAAAGAATATATTGCATGTTCTTAAATACAACAATAAAACAGACTTCTGAGCTTTGCAAAACTAAACATACTACCTAGAGATTTAAGTGTGTGTGTGTGCGTGTGCGTGCGTGTGTGTATGTGCGTGTATGTTTTTCCCATGAAGAAAAGCATGAGATGACGAGCTCAAAATTCTGTGTAGTTTCCCTTGGCCAGAGAAAGAAGTAAACATGGTTGGAGAGAAGCACACAGAAGCTTCTAAGAAACTGACTGCGATCTATTTCTTAACTTGGGTGGTTGGCACACAGATGTCTGGTTTACTACACTTTAAGCTGAACATATGTCTTAAATATATTTGTGATACATCTCACAGTTTTAAAAAAGTTTTAAAAAAATGATGAAGAGCCTGTAGGTCAGTGGTGGTAAACCTACGGTATGTGTAGTATTGTGCTTTTCTTTTTAAGACAAAGATGTTAATGTTAATGTAGAATTGTTTTTCCTGAACTAAAACCTCAGTATTCAGGTCTAATTGCAGTGATGGTGCTTTGCATAAATAAGTGGGTTTTGGGTTGCAGTCTGGCACGGGTCTCTGAAAGGCTCCCCACCCAGCTGCTGTAGGGGATGGTGAGGGTTGGAGAGAGGGCTGAGGGCTGTGAGAGTGCAGGCAAAGGTCAGGCAGATTGTGAGTGTCCCCACATAGGAGGACGCAAACAGGCAACTACTCAGTGGCCCAGATGCTCAACGCTTGTTCCTCTCTCACCAGCATGCTTTTCCTCCCAGAAGGGGGACTGCCAGTCCCATGACACATGTCACAACAATGGTGGACCTGTGGCTCTTGTTGGCTAATCTGGGCATTTCTGCCCAACTGGCCCCAGGGATAAGTTAACATAAGAGTGCGCTGAAGGCAGGCGAGTACTATCAGAGCCATGCCTGGAGTGACTCACTACCCCTCAATGCAGCACAAGTACAGAGTCCCCCTGAAAATCAACCTAGAAAAGAAGTGAGTGTTGAGGGAAGTAGAAAGTAGGGGCTGGAGAGCCACAGGGGACTGAAGGAGAAAGACATGAAGTCCTCCTCCTGTCATGTGAGTGTCCGGAACCAGCCTTTCCTGAGTCCCAGGTATGTGGGATAACGCAATCTCATTTCTGGATCTTTCCTAACATCAGCTATAATAAGAAGTGTCCTACGTAACCCAGGGTTCTGTAGCAGGAACAGGTACTTGGCTGTGTGGTGACTTGGCAGGGAATTGTGGAGTCTCCCCTTGCTGACCCGGAAATGAGCGAAACCTGGCCTCTCTTGTGGACTCCGCTGAGTCAATTCACATGAAAAAAAAGCAACCAGAGCTCAAAATTTTCTCTAAGAAAAAAGTGCATTTCAGTCCCACTGGCCCTTCCTGAAGCAGAGGACAACAAAGCCATGAGCTCCTCTCTCTGCTTTTGGCCAGGAGTTTGAGAGGAGAGCCAGAAAATCCTCATTCAGAACTGCAAAAGTCCGATTCCCTGCCCTGGAATAGTGAAGCAAGTGAAGACTGAGAGAAGGACAACTCAGTGGGACAGGACTGTCACCCTCCAGCAGCTCCCGCCCAGCTTGCACACCGTCCACTGGTGAACAGCTTGACACCCTGGCCAGATCAGACCCACCTCATCCTTTGGCCCAGTGCGGCCAGGGCAGAGGCCAAATGGCTTCAATGCAAAAGAAGGGTGTGAGAGGGCAGGGTGGTCAGGAGACGTGGCAAGGACAGGGTCCAGATTCCAGAGCATGACTTGACAGGGCATTTTGGCTCTGGGTGGCCACCCATGCAGTTATCAGAAACTAACCCGCCAGCAACTAAGAATTCTATTGAGTCATATTGCCAGAGATACCCCAGGCCTGCAAAACACAGTACGAGATTGCTCAACCACTTACTTCTGTCTGCAAATAGACGCCTGCTACAGTATACAGTGTCCAGAAGCAACATTCTCTCTGATGTCCTTCACAGAGGACAGTGGACTAGGGAGAGTCTTCCAGCAAGCACTTTCCAGGCTCCCTGGCTGATGGAGGAACTCATATCCTT
>PVJX010017265.1:0-38689 GCA_004027295.1 Dolichotis patagonum | reverse complement strand
GTTTCCCTGAAACATCTACAAACTAAGCCAAAATAAATCTTTGTCTCAAATCGAAGGTGTTAGAGATTTTGTCTCAGTGATTAAAAACTAAGACAAAATTTAAGTATCTAAGTTCAGAAAAAATAGAGAAATTTGCTATTTTGAGTCAATAAAATTAAAAATTATGGTCAGTATAAATATCTTTCTTTTCCTATTCCAGCTCTTCAAAGTGAGAAAAAGATTCTCTGACTTGGGGGAACAGAATGATTGAGACAGTATGAAAAATGAGAGAAGTCTGTGAGAGAATGAGAGAATTAATGAGAGAATTAAGACTTAGTATGACAAGTCTCTAAACGGTGGTTAGAAACAAAAAATAGTTGAAAACATTAACTTAAGAATCAATTTAGTTGTCTTGCTACCTATAAATTTTGTAACTTTAAAAAACACAAACAAAAACCAAACTCCCTTTGATAGTAACGGTTCATTTCTGATTCATTATCTAGCAAGTGTGCTGCCAGTAAAGCCAACTATAAAATTGTTAAATGTGCATTCAACATAACTTGTCAGGACAGACCTTTTTTATCATATAAAGTCACTTATAATCCTTGAGTTAGAATGTGAAACCTCAGCCATATTGATGAGTAAGCACGAGAAGAAAGTTCTTGCTTATGGACTTGGACTGGACAAAATCCATTCAATGCCTTCCCCTAGAAGGCAAAGACATGTCCTCTTGAGACTGAAAGGTTCTCTAAAGCCAGTGTTGCCCTCTGAACTTGAGTTTACACTGCAGAACACTCCTATACAAGATAACCGTGTCTCTTGCACTCACTTAGCACAATTCAATAAGTGAATAAATTGTACAAGGAATAATGCAAGATCAACGCAATCTTATGTTCTAGACTGACCTTGTAGATTTACATATTCAGTAAAATATTAGAGAACACAATTTTATATATAATATGCTACCACGCTGAAAAGTCCAAATATGAACATAGAGTTCTACAATGCTGTGCATCTCTCGCTTAATATGGGTTTACAAGAAACCTACAAATGTTGCACCAAATTAGGTGCTAAACTTTCATTACAAAGAGAAACACGAGAAAACAGAGGTGACAGAGGAAGTATAATAAGGAAAGAAAGTCATCCTAACACTGTATATCTAAGTGGTCAAATGCTTGATAGCAGGCACTTTTGATTGAGCCATCTCATGAAACCAATGTCCAGTAGGCCATACTGACAAGTTCATCAGCTCTAAGCTTCCATTGTCCACCATTCGCACTGAACCAAGTCTTGCTTCTCTGCTATACTGGATTTAATTTGCATCAAAATCAAGCAGGTCATATAGCAACTCACATCTTAGCATCAAATGGGGATGTCCTAGAGAAGTCTGGGATGAGTGAAGGTCCTGTTGTATTATGCTTATGTACAGTTAGTCAGAATCTTTGTAGAAATCGTTATCCCAACAGCAGATGGATCCAAATGAGTATACAAAAGCTTGAGATTTATAAGACCAAGGTAATCTAGGGTGGAATGTGAGAAGACGCAACCTCTTTTATTTCCAACTTCGGACAAAGGGTAATCCACTTGGACATGGAAACTATTCACAATGGGACATGTCTGCACTATACGCTGGTAAGTCAGCTCTAAGTAAAATTTGTGTTCTCTGTGGCACTGAGAATTGAATCCAGAGCCTTCACGTTGATTCACATCCTAAGTATTTTTTTAAAATCTTTATATTGAGATAGTTTCTCTAAGTAACTACGTTACTCTGGGCTGGATTCAACCTTCTAACCTTCCTGCCTCAACTACTAAGAGTGCTGAAATTACAAGTGTGTGTCCCCCTGCTCAGCCTATGTAAAACCTTTTATTCTAAGTTTAATCAGTCAAAATTAGGGAAACCTATAATAAATAACTAAAAGTGTTCAAAGGTACTATGTATCTCTCAGATACCAGTCACTGAAAGAATTGAGTAAAGGATGTCAATAGTTCAGTCTCAGCCTTAAATTAAAACTAGATAGATAGATAGATAGATAGCAGAAGAAATTTATTTTCAAGTACTTGTAGAAATTTACACAAACATTGAGGGCTGGGGATTTAGCTCAGCAGCACACGCGCCTGCCTGACAAGCACAAGGTTGGGAGCTCAATCCTCAATACCAAAAAAAGAAAAAAAGAAAGAAATTTACACAAACACTAATAAAAGCACACTTCAAATTTTCAAATTTCTCCAAAGCTATCATGCAAAATAATATGTAGTAAAATAACATTAGAAAAATAATTGTTAAAAAAGAAAAATAATTGTTGACAAAAAGGGATACGTATAATACATTACTCAAATATCTCAAAAAATAAATACACATTTTTAAATAATAGGTTGGTAAAAGTGAAGTCAGAAAGGAAAATGTTGTGAGATATATACATATATATATATAATATATTATATTATATATATATATTATATATATGTCATAATGTACCATATTACAGTTCAAAAGACGATTTCAGCCAAAAATAATAAAATGGAGCTGCATAACCTCAGTTACTTTTAGTAGCAAACTTAGGTCTGATGATAAATTACAAGAATTCAGTACAAATTGACAGTTGGGTGTGGTAGTGCATTCATGTAATCTTAGCACTTGGGAGGCTGAGGCAGTAAGACTGCAGTGCATTCGAGGCCAGTCTGGTCTATGTAAAGAGTTCAAGGATAGTCTGCACTACAAAGTGAGAAATTGTCAAAACAATGAGATAGCAAACATAAACAAGATAATGAAACAAAACACTTTGAGAAAATAATAATAACAAAGTGAGAAAACCATAAAAACAGATTTCATAAGTAAATACATTAAAAATTTAACAAGAACAATAACATAGATAAAATTTTATCAAGAGTCATTTTACTTTTGGAGAAGGGAGGAAGGTATTAATAGACAATACCCTTACTGAAAAATTGGCAAATAATTATTTAGTATAATACTTATAAACAGTTAAAGAGAAATTAAAATAGTATAGTACAATGAACGTAATTCTAGACATTATTATGAAAACCTGGTTAATGTGAAAAACGATATGCAGAAAAATAAATTAGGAAGATCTGTGACGAAGAAAATCATAAAATAAAAGAAAGTTTAGTTAAATTTCCTCAATCACAGAGACCTGACCTTTTAAGTTCAGATCTACACTTTTAAAAACTGAAGTTTATTTTACATGCACAAAACCTTTTAAGAAAGAAGCTGTTCATTTTTATAAAACTTGTCACACACAATATAGTAGATAAGCCCTCAATTATTTTATGAGTTTGACAATGCCCGTGTTCCACAACATAGAAAAACACAAGGAACTAAAATATATATATTAATCTTACTTACAAACATAGAAGCAAAACTTATAAGAGCTTCAGAATATTATAATCAACCCTTCATTATTACAGTGACATTGTGACAGAGTGTTTTATCTCATTATAAGGAAAGCACAGTCTAAGAAAATTCACCAATGAAGTTAATTCACTCAAATAATGTATCTAAAATGACAAAGAATAATCAATTGAATGAATAGCATTGTATAATTAAATACCATCAAGCTGTCTTTCATGATAAAAAATTTTCATCAATCAACTTTCATAAATACATATATGAGAAAAATATAGCAAATATGTGTAGTATATAAGATACAATGTTTTACAATAATTTACATTATATTCAGTAACTAAAAGCAACACCCCTATACATATATAGAAATACCACACCAAATCCTGTTACTATGTGTTAATAAAACAAAAAAATTTGATTCCTCTGTTACCACCAGTACTAATTGACATGGTTCTGAAGTTTCTAGCCACTGAAATAAGAAAAATATAGTAGATGTTAGGCATGAAAGTTAGAAACTATGAAATAAAATAGTATTGTAAAGGTTATGATGACTCACGTAAGCAGTCTAAGATAGTGAACCAAGAATTAGAATTAAATCAAGAATTCAATAGTTTTTAAAAACAAGAACAACAAAGGAAACAATCCACTACCCCATACAATAAGGAGACTTTGAAAAAAGCTGGTTCACAATATCAACACATACCAAGTGCAGATAGCATTGGAAACAACAATACAAAAGTTAGTATAGATATATTTAGATGAATTTGAATGATTTTAGTACTCTAATTATCCCAAAGAAGCTGGTCACTCCTGGGTTAAAATTTTGAAGGCAGTAACTGGGTGGGACTTTTGGTAGTGTCACATTAGAATATCCTTTAATGGGTGGTGTTCCACTGGGTACCACAGTAAAGGCACTGGAAGGGTGAGCTGGAGTGCCTAGTCAGCTGGTAATCTCACATTTTTTCATGACAGACCATAGGATAGCTTTTCAAATCTTAACTATGTGCTTCACAAGAACTGTTGTGTTGTGGTACTGAATATGTCTCCTTGAGATTTAGTGTCCACATTTGTGAAGCCTGGAACTGAGTTTCCTCACACCTGCTAATGCCCTGAGGACTTCCAGGACTGAAACTTGCACTCTAGGACTACAGCTAACAAAAAGATTTGCCTGGGTCTTTAGGTCTATGGTAGAGACACACACAGACCAGGCCCAGAATTGTGTGACCTTTGAGAATGTGTTTGTGTTTTTCACTTATGACGAGTGGGAACTATTTGATGAATATCAGAAACTACTCTATTTTGAAGGGATGTTTTAAAATATTGTACTTGTTTCTCACAAGGATTTGTCTTTCCCAGATCCTTATTAATTATTCAGCAGGACTCAGATAGAAAGAGAGCCCAGGTGGCCTTTCTGCTTAGATATAGTTCTAGATAAGATGAAGATGTTATGGATTAACCCTGACCCTGGCAATTGGCCTGCAGTGGAGCGGAAAGGTGAACTTTCTAAGCAGGTTGTTTCTGGAAGAGTGACACTGGTGAGAACTCTAAAATTAGGTCCTTACCGCTATCACTCAAGAGGCCCATCCCTGTGATAAGTGTGACTCAATCATAAAAGACATTTTTCTCCTGGATAAGGACCTGGGAATACACATGGAGAAGCAGACATATTCATGCAAGTCATGTTGGAGAGAAATCAGGTTTTGTTTACTGAAGAATGGTGAAAAATTCTTTAGAAGAGAAAAGGACCAGCTCTCATTTGTGAAATGCTGCTTATTGTCTGAGTCAGAGATGTTCTTCAGTTGCAGAGGGGATGAAAAGGACTTCATGACTAGTTCCATACTTACTTGTTCCACAAAAAGCAATACATAGTGAGAAGGAGCCATATAAGGAGAACTGCATATGGGAATGGCTTTCACACTAGACAAAGGTACAAGTGGAGCATATGTGGGAAAATTTTCATACCCCAAAAATACATTTGTTTAGCACTAGAATCAGTCCACACTGGAGAAAAGCACTAAATGTGCGAGGAGTGTGGCAAATTATTTCTCTACTGCTAAAACCTCACTGTCTATCAGACAAATCACACAGAACCAAGGCTTTAAACTATGAAAAATGTTGAAAATAATTTATGGAGGTGTCACGTTGCTGCATAAAAACCACTATCAAATTGAATGGAGGACTCTTCGCACAGAGGAGTTAGAAGGCAACTTTTACCACACTAGCAGGCTGCTGGGAATCAGTTCCAAATCACCAGCCATGAATCAGCTTAGAGTTCATTTTAAATACAGTTTGAAAGCAGGAAGTACAAAGCTGATGGCAGGTTATTACATGACTGGTTGCATGAATTAAGTCATACGTTGTCACAAAAGGTACTTCTAAGTAGATTCCTGGGAAGGAGGAGATGAAGTTTTAGCAGAACAAGTAGAGTTAAAATTTGTCCTTGACTCGGCCAGTCTGTCCCAAACATGAAGTCTTGACGCAACTTGGAAACAATATATAGTCTTCTATGTAAGGAAAAACAAGCCTTTCAATTGGTCACAGTCAAATTGACCTTGTGCATTACAAGAGAGAACCAGCTGGATGCAGACAGTCAAAGCTAACTTAATTTAGCATGCAAACAATGACAAGCAACAGGAACACAAGCACAGGCCACTCACTGAGTTTTCACTGTGCTATAAAAGTATGTAAGTTTAATATTCTATAGCTGTGCCCTTTCAACAACTCATTAAGTGCAAGACAATTCACACTGAAGCAAGCGTATTGAATGAGAGAAACCTTCCATCACAGAGATACACTTATTCGGTTCAAAAAATTTCACAATGGAGAAACATTATAGCACTTTGAGTCAACTGGACTTGGAATCCCCAGCTTAATTGAGTCAGTATGGTTCTGGGCATAGAAGACCCACTTTACGAGGATTTTCACTGGAGCAGTATAAAGAGGAGAATGGGAAGGAAGAATTTCAACTGATTTTTCTTGGAAGAGTTTCACTGTGGCTTATATGGAGGAGTTCCAGTCTTCCCTTCACCTTGGATGTCCTCTTCTGGATTTCAGTTCACATGCTTCAGCTTCCAGTAGTGGTCTTTTGGCCTGCTGATATAGACTCTTTAGCTTCTAGAACAGACCCTTCAACCTCCTTTCCCAGTCCAGATACCTCAGTCTTCTTCTATAAATCTTTCCACTTCCTGATGCAGACTTTTTTGGGGCATTACCATGGACTAGAGGCCTTTAACTGAATCCTTCATATCTCTAGCACAAAGACAGATCTTTTTGCACTCTTACATTTGTCTGTATGGATGGCCATTGTAGCCAATCTTGTAAGTTTCTGTGTCCTGCATTAAATCTGATTCAGAGCATGTTCAGTCTTTTGAGAAGCCTTGCCCCAGCCCTGCCAGCTCTTACAAATAATACAGTATTATACATGACTAATACAATATTATACATGCAGAACATGGAGGAAAGGCTTCATATGTAAAACTACATTTCTTCAGCATGAAGAAAGGCATGATGCAGAAAATTGCTAGTATATTGAATGTGAGACAGTGTTTACTCAGCCCTCCTACCGTTTAGTATACAAAAGAATTCATAGCAGAAAAGGCTTTAGGTGTGCAGTGAATGTGGAAACTCCTACATCACTCAGTATTACAATATCAACATCAAAAAGCTCATATCGCTGTAGGGCGGGTGGTAAGTTACTTGGTGGTAACTTCAGTACAAAAAAGACTTCACAGTTAGATAAGATCTTATGTTTTTGGCAAATACACCACTTTGCTTGGCCCATGAAGGTTCACAAAGGGGAAAGACCTTGTGAGTGTACTAAGTTTTGTGACCATCGACTTAAGCTCATTTAGCACCAAAACTTCACAGTGGAGAAAAAGGGTAAGAACCAAGGGAATGCATTTTATCTTTCTGCAGCATAGCAGGACTCATAAAAGAGAAAATTCTGAAAATCTTTTTCTGAGGGAACCAAACTGTAAAATTTAACTTTGCAAATATAGGCACCTGCACTGGGGAGATTCCCTGAAGTGCCAGGTATGTGGAAAGCTTTCAGAAACTTTCTAATTTCCCCACATTCCTTATTTAAGATATGCTATTGAAAGATTCTGCTGCAGCAGTCATTTCCCCTCTGCAAGAAGTCAGGGTCCCACAGAGTGTTCCAGTCACCTCAGTATTTGAACAAAGCAGACTTCTATTCTCTCTTCTATTCTCCGGCAAGTGTTAATGACCTACACTCACTGTGGGTTACACATTTCCTCCCTTCTGAACGTTTTCATTGTAGACAAGACCCAGATGTTGTCAAAAATATCTTACATGGGTACTTCTGAAAGTCTCCAAAGTTTTCCCTTTTTCATTGACTGCTGCTTCTATAGCTGAGGTGGAGTTTTTTTTTTCCAGAAAGCATATTGCACAGAACTGGAACTTCCTATCTCGCACTGATATGACTAACGCCTTACTTGTGTAGCTATCTGTGTCTTATACCCTATTCCCTCTATGATATTGATTTGTCAAAGAAATGAGTTTTTCCCGTGTCTTGGTTACTTTCTTGTTGCCTGAACAAAATACCAAATACCTACAAGCTAAAGGAGAAAAGGTTTACTATATCTCACACTCTGTAGTGCTTTCATCCATAGTCAGCTGACTCCAAGACAGGGCAGCATGGCAGAGAGGCATCACTGAGGAGAGACAGTTCATGGAGAAACACTCTTGGTAGGAACCAGTGAATGCTTAAGACATGAGGGATAGATAGATAGATAGATATAGATAGATAGATAGATAGATAGATAGATAGATGATAGATAGATAGATAGATAGAAGTAGATATATAGATAGATGATATACTTAGAGATAGTGATGATACAGATATAGATAGATATTCTATCTCTAGGCCACACACATCCTACCAGTCTTTATCACTCCCCAGCATCACAATCAGATAAAAACCGATCACTAGATTATTACAATATCACACATCAATGATTCAGTCACTATCTGAAAGCCCCATCGATAATCACATAAGACTTTGAGGGAACATCTAGGTAAAGCCATAACAGCTAGGATGAAGAGAAAATATTTTGTGGGGGCATCAAAATTTGTGTCTTAGAGATAAGAGTAAGATGGCAGAAAACAGTTTTCAGCTCATTTTAACCAAATGGAAATGCTGCTCCAGCTTCTTAAGAAGCAAACAAATGTAGAGGCTCTTGGGACCAATCTTGAGACCTGCATTTCAGGGCTCCTGTGACCTCTGCACTTACCATAATGAAAAGACAGTTGTTATGACAACCTACAGTACATCTGAGGATAGTAAGAATTTAGTCCCTTTTCCCACTGGGACATTTAACACTGTTTATTTAAACATAGCCATCTCCCAAATCCACTTAGATGATCATGATCCATAAGATCCAAAGCCTGGCAGGCATGTAAAACCTCTAGGGCCTAAGTGGAAAAAATATGTTTCTTGTTTTAATACATAAATGTTGTCATTTTTCCTGACATTGAAATCTGTTAAAGTTAATTAGGTTACTTGTGTTTTCTACCTCATACAGTTTTAAGCCTTAATATTTAGTACTGCTAATTCTGAGAAACATTGATTTGCTTTGCTTAGCTTTTGTTGTATTTTATTTAGAAAAATTTTCTTTCAAAAATAAAACTAATGAAAAATATGGTTCAGATAAAGATAAAAATATAGAGATGGACAACTTGCCTAGATTTACCTCATCTATGTTTGTCCCTCAAGACCACAAAAAGCAAAATAAAAAGGTGAAGAAAAATGTCCACAATATGCAGTGGTAGAGACTTTGAAAATAGATATCCTGTGTTTAATGGTCTGGTCATGTAAATTTCATGTCACTATAGCTGTATGAAGACATATGTATGTAGACATACAGGACATACCACCACCATTTATACTCCGTGATGAGTTGATATTTTAGAGCAACTAATGTCAGCATTTTCTGAATTCCTATATCTCCTTGGGCTGTTGACCCTATATGCATTACAATGCAGACTGGAATTCAGAGATAGAGAAAGAGATTATATATTCCAGATATGGATATTTTGTTACTCAGTCAGTGTTTTGGTATACATGACCCATGTTGCTGTCCTGCTTTGACTACCAGGGAGGGCAGACCTATAATTGGGGGATGATTCAGTCAATATAGGGTTGAGTTCTGAAGAAAAATAGGTCAATATTTAAGTGAAACTATTTTATCTTTCAATGCTTTCATTCATGAGTAACTGGAATAAAATGAAGCATACCTATTTGAATTGTACAATCTGAAAAATGTTGACATATGTATACACAGCAAGGATAATTAGCACATCTTCCCTAAAAGTCTCTTTGTGCCCTTTATAATCTTTACTTCTTGTTCCTTTATGATCTCTCATCTATATGCAAATATTACTTTATTTTATGTCATTGTGTATTAACTTGCATTTTCTTGAATTTTATGTTTATGTAGCCATATATTATGTGTTTCTTTGTCTGCCTTCTTTTAGTAATCATTAGTGTTTTGAGGATAATCAAATTTGTTGATAATATCATTGTCATTCCTTTTCAGTCTTGAGCAATATCTCACTGTGTTGATATACTATAATCGTTTGTCTACCAGTTGTTTATAGATATATGGATCATTTCCAGATTTTTTGACTGTCAAAAATAGCATTGACTTTTTTAAAAAAATGTATTTTATTGACCTCACAGTTGCAGTTGCCTTACATTAGAAATTCATCTCCCAAAGACCATACCTCATCACTCACATTTTTCCTCACATTGCCTTTATAATTCAGGTTCTAGAAAAATTTTGGGAGAATTTCAGGATCTGGAAATATGATATAACTCACCTCTAATATAATTGCAAGTTCTTGCAAATTTATACAGATAAGAAATCAAAAAATATTTCAGGAATGCATTTGATGTTTGCTGCAACAAGGAGAATAGAACAGTTACGGTTTATCTACAGATGCCTGCCACGAGCCTCATGCATTCATAGGTGGAGATTTCAGAAGAGAATTTGTCCCTGGGGATACTATAGGTCAATATACTGTTAAAAAGTGTGGCCTTGTCCCAAGAGGAAGGACACTTGGTTCATGATCCAGTAGGGTATTTATCTAGTTATATCTGGTATCCCCAGGTACAATATATTTACAGGGCATATCTCCGACCTCACCATCTGCCTCTCCCTGCTTCCTACTTGTATAACAAGAAATTTCTGAAACATAACCTGTAACAACAACAAAAGCTCCTTCTTGAAATTGGTAGTGCTGAGTATTTTGCCCCAGCAAAGAGAATGTGATTGAAATAATAACACAAGTTTAAATCAAGTAAAATGTGTCACCATGGATATGCTAGTCTGGTTCCACCCCCATAACATAAAAGCTGAAATATATAACTTATAAACATACAAAGCTTATTTGTGGCTCATGGTTTTAGAGGTTCTTCTCTATAATCAAGTGGCTGCATTGGTTTGGCTCTGTCTCTGAGACAGCATGTCATGGCAGAGGCTAATAGTGGGAAGCAGTTGACACTCATAGACTATAGGGCCAAAGCTATAGGTTTTGCAGCTCCCCAGGGACCAGCATCACTTGGCAAATGTGATATTGGAAGCAGTACTGGAGCAAAAAGAATGCAGACACCACCAGAGAAGCCAGCTGAACCACAGAGGAAAAGAAAACTTGAATTTTCCCTGTCCTCCCTTAGTTCCACTTAGCCTTCCTCTGACTGAACCTACAGGAAAGCAAGAAGAAAAGTAAACTTAGAAATAAAATTTGTAGGAGTTGTTCTCCTACAAAGTACTGACAATTTATCCCATGGAAATTCTTGCCATTTGAATTGAGGCATTTGAATTCTGTTATGTAGGTAAGCACTAAATCCAGGCTTTAGAACTTACCAACCCTAAGCATAACCCTAACCCATCAATTGAGTAGCCTCAGAATTAAACACCTTTAGTTTAAATACTTTTAAAAGTATAATTTTCTAAATGCTGAAGAAAAAATGAAAAACAATAGAACTATATAGAGATTAAGAATAATATTTTTCTGATTTTACTTTTTCTTTCCATTGAAACAGACTTATAGAGGCAATTTATGCAGTGGATTACAATGCAATACTGTCAGGTGTATGAGAGTATCTCAATGTTAGAGCGATTACCCCAAATATCCAAAGCTTCAAATTCATTCCTCAGCATTGCAAAATCAACAAAAAAAAACCCTCTCCTTCAAACAAAACAAAATAAAAACAACACAAAAATTCAAGAAAACCCATGTTTATCTTTAGAGGAACAGACTTGTAACCATATATAGTACCTAAGGACAAGCATCCGTGACTCAGCAAAACGCACACCAGGAAAGAACGTTTTGCATCTACTAGGTGTTTTAATCCAGTTAAGCTGAGAAATCAGGTTTCATGGTCACAGCTAGGAAGAGGAGTGTGTAAATAAGCAATGAGGACTACATATATTGTAGTACACAGGGCATAATGCCAATTTTGTCATAAAGGCATATTACTGAGGGTGCACTGTACACGTATTAATCCTTTAGTATATTTCCATTGATGAATTATAAGTTTTACTTTTAAGAGTTTTATTACTTTTAACAATGACTACCTAGTAGGAAAAAATAAAAACTAAAGTATTAATTTTTTACAAACATAAGAATTTTCACCATCTACCGGTTTTTGGTGTACAAAGTTTAAACGAAACAGCAGAAATAAGTTCCTATATGAATGTCAATGAAAATACCAACATAAATCTAAAAAAATTAATCTTTAATTATCACACCTAAGGCAGTCTCCATACATGACATCACGTTTCATACGCACCAGTGGCGTACACTGATAGCTCTTGTGCTTAGCATTCCTTTCCTATGTGGCAGACCATTCTGATCACCTTTTCATCTTCTTGTTTGTTAAGAGCTTCCTACTGTATTGTACAATGCACACTTAGCAGGAAAATAAAGTATCATTAAAATAAAATGTCAAATATGTAATTGTGATTAGAATAAACATCAACATTTTCACATCAGCTTTTTGCTTGCTTACAGCACCTAAACTATAACATCAGAAATAAAAACCTATGTGAGCTAAAATTTAAATACAAACAGATGTCTACCGCAGAAATAAGCTTTGCTTCAACTGTCACACACAAAGCAGTCTTCACAAATGAAAATTGCATATTCCACGCACAAGCATCACTTACACTGGTAGCATGTATGTTTTGTTTCCCTATCCTTTCCCATAGGGAACAGTTGGCACATTTCCGGATTTCCCATTGTGGTGGTGTGGTGGTAGGGCTTGGTGATGCTTCACCTGTCTGCTCACCTGTGTGCTTCACAATTTTTATGCACAGTTCACTGGGAATAAACATTTTGTTTCTTCTTTGCTCTAAACTATCTGTATGTGTTGCTGTCCCAAACTTCTAAGAAATTTTCTCTGTGATATTTTGGACTTGTTATTTTCTTTGTAGCCTATCAAGGTATGTCACACAAGTTTAGGATTGAGTAAACACAAGCATTAGACAATACTTTGTGCTTCAAATGGCATCATAGTTGTGCATAACTTATTAACATCTAGTCTGTCTTTTGCTTTATTGTAAAAAGTTCCCATCTCAGATTACAACTCTGTCAAGGTCTCCATGACAGTAGTTCCTATCACGGTGCAAAATTGGCATAAACAGTACCACTTTGATTTTCTTTGCCACATGCAAGGCCAATGTTTTGCCTTTCTGAAATCCAAAAATTGTAGTATACAATTATTTTTTTGAAAATGCAACATTTTATTTGGAATTACTCCTTTGTTCCTAAGTACAGTTCCTGTGCTGGTCAACTTATGCTCTGTTAGCAAATCTAACAACAATTGGAAACCTGTAAAACAATTGACAGATGTCACATTCTAATTCGTATGGAAGATAGGAGCAACAGGTATGTTCATGACATCATTTGGATTATTATTATACAAATAAGGACCTGAAGACCAAATTCAGTATAAATGTCTAAATTGAAAGTGCAACGTCTTTGCTTCTATAAGGATATAAAAAATTATGCCCTTTTTTGAAGGTTTTTGGCAGAGTATACTGCCTGAAACTACAGTGACCATGGAACACTGCAAGATGTTTATCAATAATCATGTATTCACATGGTATGTAAATTGACAATTACCCACAAATCTTTCAAACCATGAGCAAGCAGCCAGATGATTTGTTCTTTTTCTTTCTTGATGAGTGATTCTGTCATCAAACCTCTGACAATTTTGAAGAAAACAAATTTTAGTGTCATTATTCTACAGATCTGAGACCCACACCCATCAAGTTTCCATAAGTCTTTTACATCCAGGTAATTTCCAGGAGGAATCCCCACTAAGTACAACAAACCTATGAATTCTTTCAGTCCACCTAGTGAGGTTTCACAATAAAAGCATTTTGAGTATGGCTATTGGTATATACAGAACGTTTTACTTTTATGTCAGCATTTGTGTATTTCACAACACCTTGTAGCATTTTGTCTGTTGTAAACAATTTCCAACATTGAATGGAAGTGCTTGCATTCCATTTAACGGGTTTCACCCCTGCCACAATCATCAGTGTCTTAGTTACTTTTCTCTCATTGCTGAGACAAAATACCTAAGATTCAAATTAAAGACGCAAAGGTTTATCTAGCTCATAAACTGTGGAGGTTTCAGTCTGTAATCAGCTGTGTTAAAGGCATGGCAACATGGCACAGAGGCAACAGTTCAAGATGGCAGAATATAGGAAAGCAACAAGAACAAAAAGGGAGGAACATGCCTCTTTTGCTCCCTTATATTGTAATCCAGCTACCAATCCTCTGGTAGGTGTAGCAGTCACACCATCTCCTTGCCCTCCTCTGGCACAGAACGAGGAGGCTTACACGGTGACGATCCTGGCCCCCTGGCCAAGTCACTTAGGGAAACGTCTAAACTTCTCAAGCTGACACAATGCATCAAACATTACACTCACTATATTTTTGGATCTAGATCTTACATTGGGTCTTTCCATTTGGTTGCATGACCATTCTGTACCGTTTCTGCTAGTCAAATATGTACTCCGATTGTTGTTTTCTTTATCATCTGAATCAAAGAGCTCTACACTCCGTGTTTTTGTATCAATTGATGTTTGCTCCATTTCACTGTCACGTGAACTTTGGCTCACATGGCCAACATTAAAGTCATTATCATCCTCATCATCCATGTATGAATGATCTGATCATTCACTTTTGAACTCCTCCAAAACTTGCAAATCTGGTTTTCAATGTGTCATTGTACTGAATTGTACTGCTTCTGTCAGGAAAAAGAAAAAGACAAAATATACTTTAAAAAAATAAATCCTAATTGCACAGAAATTTAGCAAAGAGGATTTCATGAATGAAACTTGCCTGTTGTTGCTTTGGATCAGCTGTACACAACTTGCTGTTCATCTGCCAAGTGGGTGAATGCACAGATGGTTTTTGCTTTCCTACCTGTAGCTACTTTGAGTCACGCCAACACTGTATTTATGGTAAAATATATATTTGCAGAATAGAAGAGTGATTTGGGAACATTTTGTGTCCTGCGATGCTCAGGTAAACAAATATAAAACCTGTTAGTGGGAGCATTGTGTGGGTAAGAATCCCAGTTGGACACTTTTGCACACATACACACAACTTGCCATTCATCATACCGAGTGGGTAAGCACAAAGATCCTATATCCTTCAGGCGCAGCTACTGAGATACGCACAGCAGGCTAAAGTACAAATATAGAAGATGCTAAAGTACAAATTTAAAATAAAAAATATGAGGTGGATTGCTGTAACCCAATGTTATGTCCCACTGATCCCAGCAGAAAGCAACATACTCAGATTAGTTAAAAGGAATCTACAGAAGGGAGTGTTGAGAGAGTTGAGGGTACAATGAAGAAACAAAAGAGAAATGTTGATGTACCCAGAGATAACAATATTAGGCAATTCTTGCCATCCTTACAAAAGAGGGTAAGGGAGAGAGCAGTGCCCCTGGAATCAGCAAATCAACTGTGAGAAAGGGCAAACACAACAGGATGTGCGACCATAGGGTGGGAAGCACAGTGACTATTGAACTGAAATGTGGCAGGAAAGTAGCATGAGGGGAACCATAATAGCTGCCCTCTCTTTGCTCCTGAACTTTGATTTCTTGTCAACACCCATTGTTGGTCAAAAGTAATTTTAAGCCAAAGATCAAAAGATCCAATCTACTCTGGCCATAGAACAGACCTACAGTAAAACACTCTTCCTTTAAGTTTCCAGTGTTGGCTATTTTGTCCCAGTAAGAGATATAATAGAGAGAAACAAATGCTGGATTTAGAGAAATGAATAAATATTAACCAGCATACCCAGATTCGATTTGACAGTTCAGGTATTTGAAAAAACCGATAAACCAAGAAATAGTTAATGTCAAAATAGTTATCAGGGGCTGGGGATTTAGCTCAGCAGCATAAGCGCCTGCCTTGCAAGCAGGCAGTCGTGAGTTCGATCCCTGGTACCGATTAAAAAAACATAGTTATCAAAGAAAAATGGAGACCATAGTATAAATATATTCCAAAACAATTGTCCATAACCAAGTAATTTAAACTTCAGTTATCCTTATTTCCCAAAAATGCAATTTCTAACCTTACAGGAAATACAAAAAGTAAACTTTACCTTCATATCAGCATAATTAAATGAGAAATGAATCAGCTATGGAGAAATCAGGTCAAACAGCTGTTTGTTCTAAAAAGAATATAGTGCATCATAACCAATCACAAAAAAGTCAAAATGGGCTGGGCATGCTGGCACATGTCTGTAATTCCAACTCTTAGGACGCTGAGGCAGGAGAATCGCCACAAGTTCGAGGCCAGCTTGGGCTACACAGTGCACTCAAGGCCAACTTGAACTATCCAGAGTGGCTCTGTCTCAGGAAAAGAAAATCATTGTGCTTCCTCTTTGATGCTTTAAGAGTGCTATATAACTGCTGTGAGGTAACGTTATCACTTGAGACTTCTCTGTTTCCAAACTTTCATTTTGTATGAAGAACAATTGTTAAACCTTTTCAGGTTTGATATGATTTTGCTTTTTATTGAATTGAAAATGATACCTTCAGAGGAGTGAATCCCAGAAGGGGGGATTTGATTAACCATAATGAGTTATTTAAATATATATATGGCATTATAGATATAAAATGTAATATAATTAAAAACAAAATTCTGAGAACCAAACATAATAAAAACTCCTTAGTGTCAGCATATAAAAAGGTTTTATTTGAGGGTGAAAGTTTATTTCAGTATAATGCTATACATATTTGAATGTATTTACAGTCTTAAAAAGAAGAGATAGCAAGATGGATAAATGCAGAAATACTGTGCAAGGATATAGGAGGAAAATATTAACTTTCTTATATTAGCAGTCCATTTATTGATAAAACTGCTGTTATAATTAATCAACTGAGTGTGATAAGGACAAAGTATGCATTGGTTGAGAGCAACAGGGAATAATGTCAGCCAAAAATAAAAGTATTTTCTGTGCTACTCTGGCCCAAGTTACATTGGCAAAAATAAATTTATCCTCCACAGCATTATGCTATTTATCTGCAAATGGTTTATTTTAGTAGATTCCATATAGAAGTGATAAAGAATATTGAATTTTTAGAGTTATGATTTTTGTTAGTTGAGCATAGTAAAAAATGAGAACTTAAGTTAAGAAAACTATCTGAATAGAGTGTACACAGTCAACCGAAGCTAAGACAGGAAGGAAAGGAAACAAGCAGGTTGATATCTTAAGAGAAAACAGAATAATCAGAGTGTTAACAGTTTCTATGAGGTCAAAAATAATTGTAGCAGTCTGAGTATGTAAGCAGTAGAACATTACAATGCAATTATGGATATTTGGAATTAAAGGAATAAAGTAGTCATAGGCATTGACAAAACACAGAAGAGACATAAATCTGAATGGACAAAAATCTCAATATTTGAAAAAGAAATGTAAAAGCAAGGTTCCTGACATGTCAGCCAATGGTATAATGAACTCTATGTTTAGGGGGCCTGACACATCAGATGACACACTAGGACAACTATAAGAATGGTCAGTTATTATAAGAAATCAAGAGTCCATGATCCTCAAAGAAATTATTTTTATAACCTGAGAGTGGAAGGAAAGTCATGATTTTCAGGTAGAATGAACATATTTGTCTTCCAAAATGGAATCCATTTCACAATGTTTTACTCTTCCATGGCACCTATAACAAAGTAACACAAGTTTGGAGCACTTTATAAAACAGACGTTGATAGATGTTTCTTCCTTCCATATTTCAGTTTGGTGTCAGTTATAATCTCTTCCTGGTAGCAAACACAGAGATCTGGTGGTTTTCTCAGATTGTCTACTTGAACCAAAATCCACTTGGTAAATTCAGCTTCATTTTTCAGCTATATGCCAATCAGATACATCTTAAATATGAATTTCATTGGCTGGAAACACAAGATTAAAATAAGACATTTAAGGATAAGGCAGATACATACTTTTATTTTTCAATTTTCAATTTTCAATTTTGTATGTATTATAAAGGTCTCTGATCACCATAAATTAGTTTCTTTAATGAAAAAGTATCCGGTTTAAACAAAATAATTTTTTGATATCTTTTATTCAAAGAATCATATTTATTTTAAAAATAACAGGGAATGATGCTATTAACTTGTATTAAAAACAAGTTCAGCCATGCTAAAATGCTACCTTAGAAATACTGTACTATAATTATAATACTCTGATAATCCATAGTTATGACAATATACAAGCATGGTTTTGAGTTGATAAGAGCAGTCTACTGGCTCAGTAAAACATGAATTCTATTGCGTAGTATTTTGATTTCATACTCATGTAAATAAAAACAGATCAAAACAAAGCTCACTTTTCATATGGAAATGAAAAGAACAACCAAATAGAAGTGACCAAGCATACTTTGCTATACCTTGCAGCAAAAGGTTACATTACATGAAAAACATTTTATTATATGTTACACATGCTGAGTGGCAGAGCATTTCTGATATTATTTCCCTTAGAAATACACCCGGTGTGTACACATATAATCCAGTTCATGTAACTTATGCAGGAACACTAAAAATTAAGTAAAAGCAAGCAGAATCCCAATCTCATGAGATTTGAAAAACAACATGAGAAAAGGAAATTACAGTATAAATTTTGCAATAAAATAGCATTGCAAAAGTGTACTACCTCATTTGTTTTCCTTTAGCTGGAGGAAGCTCTAAATGAAGAATGTGGCACAAAAGGTAATATAAGTCAACCTTAAACACAGCCTTGTATTTCAAAAGCATTTCAGGGATTAATTTGCTTATGTTTTCAGTGTTTTTGCATAATTTGTATAATTTGGAAATCTCCATTTGTGACAAGTAACTCACGACAATTCCCATTGCTTTAAAGTTTTAGAAAAGTAACCATATGCATAGGGGTCTGTACTTCTAATTTTGGATTTTGAAAGTCAATAAGCCAATACAAGCAGTGAAATATTATCTTTGCTGCAACAAAGTTAGAAGCATCTAATGCAACAGTTCTAATAAGACTTTGAAAGCAGGTTTTTTTTGAAAGCAGTTTTAATCCACAAAGTCAAGCAATGACCTGTAGGACTGATTTTATTTTGCCAAGGTTGTATTAATTTGTCATTTTGAGGGTCTTAGAGATAACAGATTTATTTAAATCTAGTTTTAAATTGCTAAATTATTTCATTCTTGCTTTATTAATACTATTATAATTAAATATTAAGTACTGATTTAATGTGTCAGCTTAATGTTATGTTGCTTTAAGCAGTCTAGTATCTATTGACCAGATGCATTTTTTGTTCTGTTACAAAAGAAAATTCCTTGGGAGGATAGGGCTTGCTTGCATGCAAATTATCCTTTCTAGTCTAACATAAAAACATTACTTAGCTTTCAAAAATAAGAAGAGAAGTTAATCATAGATTTTCTGTTACTGATGTAAAATAATAACTAGTTTTTGTATTCATGATTACTAAGTGAAAAGGAGGAAGAAAAGCCATGGGAGCACATGGGTTTATATCTTAGAGAGTAAATATATTTCCCCAAGTTCTAAATGAAATATTACTTTCTTATTAAGTTATTTTATAAAATTATGGTGGGAGGCATCTATATTGAAAACAAAATAATTTTAATCAGAAAATAAATATAGCCAGGTTTGTGGCCTGTCCCGAGTTATGGTTTATGCCTTTGAAAACATTTACTTTAAGCCTCATCTTTCCTTTTCCATCATCTACTGCATAATTTTCAAACACTCCTGTGTCCTAAATATTTTGTTATTGTCTTACACATTTTTAATTTCTATAAAGTAAGATATTACATTTTCAAGATGTTGCTATCTAATATTTGGCATTCTGATATTGATGAATAGGTTTTGTTTATTAAATAATGCAATAATATCATGTATTTATAAGATTAATTGGTTTCCTATGCCAATTAAACTTTATAAATTTGAAATTCTGAGCCAAAAGGATTAAAGTAGTACATTACTCAACTTAGCATAATGCAGAGCCAATTACTGTTGGTTTTTTAGTATATGTGCTGCCAAAATGAGCACTTACTGTTGGTTTTTAAGCAGTTAGAACCTGTAATTCAACTTCTACTTTGTAATTTTAAAATGATAGAGAAAAAACATTAATACTAAAATTCTAACTCTTCTGCACCTGGCAAAATGTAGACATGGAATCTTAGAGCAAAGAAAGGAACAATGGTAACAGACTATAAAACAATGTCTTTAGGATTATTTTGCAATTAACTTTTTTATTAAATAGGATCATTTCACCAAGTTAAGTCATTTTTGCAGTTTTTCCCTGTCAGCTCACAGGAAACAAAATTCCACATAAACTATATTGAAAAAAATCCTTTGTATTGTGTACTGTAGAATCATTTTTTAAACTAAAAAACAGAATATAATTGATACTGTGAAAAAAGAAAGAAGTACTCGTCATCCAATAAAGGTGGCAAGATACTAACTGGACAAAAGATACTCCTAAAACCTGCATGCCCTTTCTGTTGTACTGCAGAATAAAAAGGTAGGATCTATGTTCTCTATCTGATATAGTCTCTTCTTCTCTATTGCCATGGAAGTGTAATAGAATAAATATTGCTGGGTTATTGTCTGCCTATAATAGAATCTTGATTTACAAGTATGCCAAATCATGCCTTAGTCTTATTTCTCAATACACACATAGGATTTAGTTCAGCCAGAACCAAAGAGGAACAGCCACCATAGAACACAGCAGCTATTTAACATCACACAATAAATTCACGCATATGAAAGAACCATAAGGATTTCACCTTATTTAATTTCAGAACACTTGCAAATTGCAATGGAAAACATACTAGCACATTTTCACTTGAAAGGACATGTTTGTCTTAAATTTAATGAGATTCTTTCCTCAGTGAAATTAAATGATTCTATAATATTGAAATTAGAAAATTCTTTAGAAATTCCATTTTTGTCTCCTTAATTTTTATGTTAAAGCAAAGTGTGGTCCAGGGATGTAGCTCAGTGGCACATCCCTGTGTGCCTGCCAAGCACAAGGTCATGTATTTTATTCCCAGTAAAAAAAAAAAAGAAAGAAAGAAAGAAAGAAAGAAAGCAAAATGCAACCAAAGAAACAATTTGACAGAAATTTCATGGATAATAGATAGCAAAAACTGAATAAATGTTAATTCTGAGCACAATTCAAATAATATTTAATTAATTGCTTCTTATGTCCCACAGGAAATCCAATGTTAATAATATATTAAAAATTGTTTATTTGTATTAATTATGTGGCATAAAGTAAATGAATGTTAATCACTGCCATTTGCTATATGCAAAAGTCCTATACATTTTCTAGGGTAAATGGTGAAAGTGGATTTATGAGAAAAAGGAACATTTCATCTGAGTAGGGATTTTTAAAGTCATTTTCTCAATTTCCTACAGTCTTTTTTAGGCTCCTAAGCATCCTCAAATCTAAAGCAAAATTTAAAATAAAACTTATTTAAGAATGTAAAAAGTGGATAAGGAAAATCAGAATAAAACCACTAGCCTAAAAGTTTGTTTTCCAAAGCATTCCACATGAGTGTCACAACTTCTAACAGCTATGATCATGTGAAAGCAAATTTTATTTCACATAAATCACTTTTTTCAGTTAAAGTCGAGCCATAGGCAGATTCAACATTAACAGTAGTGCTATTATGTAGGTACCACCCCCATTTGCAGTGGATGAAACTAGGATACTAGTTGTTTGGATCCCTTGCTCGTGATATCATAAGGATTTAGCAAGTTAAGAAATCTCAAAATATAGTAAAAGTTAACTGAAAAAATTGAGCCATGAATAATTGGAAAAAAAAATCTCACCCAAATTGTCAACCTATAGAGTACTGTGATTGGTAGATGTCTGAATGGAAAGGTAACAAAATCTACTCAGAAGTCATCTAAAAAAGTAGTGTAGCTTCTAGAGGGTAAAAAGTGAAGAAGAAAAAAAGAAGAGCTAGGTGAGGTAAATTTGGAGATACTGTACCACTCAACACAATTTAAAAGAATTGTTACTCCAATGTGCATGTATGAAATCTAAGTGTTTATTATTAAAGTGTTATATAGTATAACCTGAAATAACATAAATATGTATCAATAGATAAATGGCTACGATAATTCATACTAAGTTTACTACTCTAACATACCGTATATATTCCATTGACCAGGAACTGCTGTGACAGGTAGGAAATGTATCTGAGACAAGCTTCTCTTCCGGTGATTGGCAAGGAATTCCTGCAAATGTTGAGACAGGGGTCTGAGACAGTAGAAAAATCAATTAAGTAATGACACAATTGTAATAGGGGACCTTAATATCCTGTTTTCACAAAGAGATACATCAACTAGACAAAAAAAATCAGCAAAGAAATAAAGAATTAAATCACCATGTGAACAAATTGACTTAGTAGCTATTTACAGAGTGTTCTACCCAACCACATTAGAATATATATTTTTCCCAAGAAGATGTAAAAATTCTGCCCAACCTAATATCACTTATTGAGATTGAAAACACAATTTAAAAGATATCAACAAAGAAAAGCCCATGTCCTGATGGATTCATGACTGAATTCTAAAACAAATTTAGAGAAAATCTTATGTTGATATTCTTCAAACTCTTTAATGAAATTGAAAAGGAAGCAATTCTCCCTAATTCATTCCTGGAGACAAGCATTATCCTGATACCAAAGCTAGAAAAAGACCCAAACAAACAAAAAAAGGACTACAAGCCATTCCCTCTAATATGAACATAGAAGTAAAAATCTTCAATAAAATACTAGTAAACATAATGCAGCAAATCATCAAGAAGATTATACACTGCAATCAAGTGGGATTCATCCTAAGAATGCAGGGTTGGTGTAACATACATAAATCAAAAAATGTAATACACCATATTAACAGAGTGAAAGACATAAATCACATGATCATCTCAAAAGATGCAGAAAAGGCTTCTGATAAAGCACAACACTTGTTCAGGAAAAAAAACCTATAAAAAATAAGAATAGACAGTCTTTACCTCAAGCCAATAAAATTCATCTATGACAAACCAATAGCCAACATTATACTAAATGGACAAAAACTGAAAGCTTTCAACCTAAAATGAGGAATAAGAGAAGGATGTCTACTGTCACTGCTCCTATTCAATATAATTCTGGAAACATTAGCCATAGCAATCAGACAAGAAAGAGATACAAATGGAATAAGGATAGGAAAAGAAGTACTTAAATTTTCATTGCCTAGAGATGACATGATACTCTACACAGAAGACCCTAAAAACTCCACCAAATGTCCACAAGATTTAATAAGCAAATATATAAGTATAGCTCAATACAAAATCAACAGTTGAAAATATAAATAGCCTTCATGTACACAAGTAACAAAGTCACTGAGAGAAAAATTAAAGAAGCAACAATTTTCACAATTGCATTCCAAAAATGAAATACTTATGAATCAATCTAACGAAAAATAAAAAATATCTATATGTTGAAAAAACAACAACAAAGAGGATCTCAGAAAATGGAAAGATATCCCCTACTCATGGAGAGGAAGAACCAACATTGTGAAAATGGGATAGTCCCAAAACTGTTGTTATACAGATTTAATGCAGTCTCAATCAAAATATCATTAGCATATCTCACAGATCTAGAGAAAATATTCTAGAAACAGAAAATATCTATAATAGCAAAGATAATCCTGGGCAACAAAGGCAAGGCAGGATGCAACACAATCCCTACCTTGAAGTTATACCATTAAGCTACTGTAAAAAAAAAATCAGCAAGGTGCTGGCAAAAAAAAAAAAAAGAAAACACATGTGAGGATCAATGGAGCAAAATAGAAGATGCAGAAAAAATGCAAATACACTTGGCCACATTATCAATGATAAAGGGGCAAAATATGTTCACTGGAAGAAAGGTAGCCTCTTTAATAAATAGTGCTGGTAAAACTGGCTTTCCACAAGCAGAAGATTTAAAATAGACCCATGCCTATCACTACCCACTAAACTAAAGTCAAAATGGAACAAATATCTAAACATCAAAACAGAAACACTAAATCTACTGAAAGACAAAATACGTAGAAATCTCAAAGACACAGAGTTAAGCAGAGAGTTCATGAACAAAATGCAAGCTGCACAGGAAATACTTCAAAGAATCAGCAACTCAGGTATTGTCTTTTTAAAAGATTTTGCACATCAAAAGAAAACATCCACAGAGTGAAAAAAAACCAACAAACAGGGAAAAGAATTTTGGCAACTCTGTCTCAAACGAAGGACTTGTATCTAGAACTTATAAAGAATTGACCCAACTATTCCACTTCTAGGCATATTCCCAGAAGAACTGAAACCACAGTGATATATGTGCACCCATGTTTATAGCAGCACAATTTGCAATAGCCAGATCTTGGAAACAACCTAAGTGCCTATCGACTGAGGAATGGATTAAAAAGTTGTAGTATTTTTATACAATGGAGTACTACTCAGCTATAAAGAATGATCACATTGAGATATTTATAAATACATGGACATGAGTTGAGACCATACTCATAAGCGAAATAAATCAAACTCACATGTGTAAATACTGTATAGTCTCCCTAGTATGAGAGTTGGTAAGAGTATATAAGATTTTATGGTAATCATGATTTCCCATTTCATTGCGTTGAAGCCTTTCTATGTTTTCATTCATCAGTTGGAATGGTTTTATTCTGTTTTGTTTGACTTTATTATGTGTGAAGGTATGAACAGCTGATTTGAAGAAAACAAAACATTATGGCAGCCATTGCTGATTTAATATCTTCTTCCTTAGAAGTCCTACCATGATTCTATTCTGCTATTACCAGTGGTTCTATCATGTTGTGTCTTATTGGGATTTTAATATATGTGATAGTATAAACAAATCTTTTTATTGAAAATGAGATATTATAGTAGGCATTGATCATAGTTATTTGATTCAGAATGTTCTGTAATTCTTTCATTCTCTTGAATGGTTTTATACTATTGTGTTATGTTTGATATTATTGTATTTGAAACTATGCTCAGCTATAGCAGAGAAAGAGATATTTTGATAGCTACTGTTAATGTCCGGTTGTATTATTGTAAAGTGCTGTGTTGCATATGTTGTTTTGTTCTGATCTGCTTTGTTCTGCCCTCTTTTGTTTTATTCTCTTTAAAATTAAAAAAAAAGAATTGAAATAAATCAGGCCCCTCAAATTCAAAGACTCAGTCCAAAAATGGGCATCTGAGATGAATACACAATTCTTAGATGAAGAAATGCAAGTAGCCAATAAATACAGGAACAAATTTTCAAAATCATTGGTCATTGGAGAAATGCAAATTCCATCTCATTCCAGAAACAATGGCCAGGGCTGGGGATTTAGCTCAGCGGCATAAGCGCCTGCCTTGCAAGTGTGTGGTCGTGAGTTCCATCCCTGGTACCAATTAAAAAAAATAAAAATAAAAAAAATTTAAAAAGATTTTAAAAAAGAAGGTCTCCAGAAAGAATGGCCAACATTGCAAAATCAACCAGTAACAAATGCTGGTGGAGTGTGTGAAAAAGGAATCCTTTTCCATTGTTGGTGGGAGTACACACTGATTTAACTACTGTGGGAACCAGTGTGGACATTCCTGAAAAAAAACTTGGATTAGATGTCCCATTCAACACAGCTACTCCCTTTCTATGTATTTACCCAGAAGGGTTAAAAAGATCATACCATAGCAATATATATCCACTCATGTTTAAAGTAGCAAACTTTGCAATAGCCAAATCTTGGAAATAACCCAAATGCCCATCAACTGAGCACAAATACAAAAGATATGGTATTTTATACAATGTAGTACTACTCAGTTATAAAGAAGGATAAGCTTGAAGATTTTATAGGTAAATGAATGCAACTTGAGACCATACTCATAAGTGAAATAAATCAGACTTGCATGAGTGAATACAGTATCCTCTCCCTAGTGTAAGAAACTGAAAGAGTAAATAAGATCCAAAAGGCACAATAGGTACTGTGAAAGGGAAAGAAACTCCTCAAAGGTAAAGAATAGGGGTGGGCAAAAGGAGAAACAAAGGAAAGAAAATAAAAACATATAAATATATACATAAGATAGCTATGTTAATTGTACTACTAATTCTACTAGTTCAAGGAAAGGAACAGTTAGTACTTGTATTGTTTGATCAGTTTTGCATGCCTATGTCTCATAGTCTGAGCAACTCTTTTGAAGATAACAATATGCAGTATAACAACCATGGTTAAATTCCTATCATCTTGTCTTGAAATCCTAGAAGACTATTGTTTTGGATATTTTTTGCTGCTGCTTGTTTTGTTTATTTTTTGTTTGTTGTGTGTATTTTTTCTCCTCACAATGAAATTTTTAAAAATAAAATATCATATATATTGACAATGGTAAATTTATTTTCATTGACTTGAAATTATGCCTTTGATATAGTTAAAAAATATTTAAAGCTAACTGTAATACACTTTGTTATTCACTTACCCATTCTTGGAATAAAATGCTTGACACTGACAATTTAAAGAATGAGAAGATTCTTTTTCTTCCCTCCCAGGTGATATATGCAATATGTGGAGACATTATCAGTTGTCACAACTTGGGGTAGGGTGCTATAAGAATCTAGTCAGAAGAGTATAGATGCTGAAAAACATCTTGCAATTCATAGGAAAGCCCCATAACAAAGAACTCTCCAGCCAAAATTTCAATTGTACTCAGCCTGTGAAAATGTACCCTGAGGTTTTACTTCCTAATTGGAATATTCCTAAGAAATATTTATAGATTTGTATGTTAGAACCATTGTACACCACTCCCTAGAAACATAGCCCAACATTATTTTTACATGACTAATATTTGAGCTATAGAAATCATTTATTCTGGGTCAGCACTAGTAGTATTTTAGTGAACAAACCTTATGGTGATTTCCAGTAAATCAGTGTTTTGTGTAATTCCCTCCTCTTGAAGTCAGCAGGAACCTGTTTCTTGCTTCCAGCAAAGACGACAGAATACATCACACCACCTAAGACTCTTAGCCCCCAGGAGCAGGAATCCCCTGCTGACCTTAAAGAAGTGAATTGCTATATTGTGATAGAACCTGTGAGCCGATCACTTCACAAAAGATTGTAAGTACCTTTAAGAGCTAAGTGTGACCACCCACACACACAGCCAGAGCCATCAAGACAATGGGGAGGGGTGTTTGTCTTACAGTAAAAAGAAATCATAAGGTAAGGAATCTTCTCAAAAACATAAAATTCAAAGGCAATTTACTGAGAACATAAGTGGCTGGCAATTTGGTTACAGCTTTCTGAGATCTTGAACAGAGAAACCTACTACACCATGCCTGAACTCCTGACACCCAAATACTCAGACATAATAAGTTTAAGACTATGTTAAGCCACTGAGTTTATGATAATTTGTTATACACCAAAAAATAACTAAAATAAGGACCACAGGGGGAATGAGAATGAAAGAAGCACAAGAAGAGTTAACATAAATACCTTAGTAAACAGTTTCATAACTTAGAATTTTATTTCTATTTTCCCATTTTCTTTTCCAGTCCCTATTTATTATTTATTTATTTCAAACACTTTCCTTCCTTGTAATTGGAAAGGAGGTGAGATCAATGTGATATATAACAATTATATATGGACTTAATCATATATCTTGGTTTATATATAATAGATACATTAATATTTGCCTAGTGTTCTGCTTAACACAAAAATCTTAGTAATTAAATAACCATAATGAAAAGAAATTGGTCTAATCTCTGTAATTAAATAGAATTCTTCAGCAAATGGAAAGTAGAGGGTGGTAACACGTATATGATTGATCAAATTCCCCACCTCCGGGAAAAAATATCCAACCCCACAATTTAAAAAAGAAGTTTAATTTTGGTCACAGTTTGGAGTTTTCACCCATGGTTGAAATATTCCAAGGCAGAAATGCCATTGTGGAAATATATGGTAGAATAAAGCTGATCACCTTATGGAACCCAGGAAGCAGAGAGAGAATGGAAGAGTCCAAGAGGGAGATGTACCTTACAAAGACACATCCCTAGTTTCACACTTCTTCTGACCAGACCTCACCCCTGAACAGAAAATTTAGCTAAAAATTTATCAGTGGATCAATCCACTTATGCGTATAGCACCTCCGTGTTTTAATTACCTTTCTATGAGCCCTACTTCTAAACACAAGAGATTTGAGGACACCCCAGGCCCAAACCATAAAGACATTATGTGTTTACTTTAAATTTTATTTGATAATTTGATTTGAATACCCATAGTAGTAGTTGAATTATTACAGTGTTAAATTTCAAATGGAGGTGGTGGCATTCTGTTGAAGATTAGTTTAAAAGAAAACATAGTCAAAATTGCTGGTAATTTTGCAAAGGATGGGAGATATGCTGGGCAACAACTATGGATAGAAACGCAAATTTATAGAGATAACTTGTGAATGTTTTAACACTTTAAAATAGTCAGATCCATTAAGGTGAGTAAATTATGTTGAGTGTTAGGATAAAACTCTAATCTACAATGTTATCAAATTTTAGATATCATAATTTTTTTATCCTATCAATACTGGCATTTAAATCAAGAGTCAACAAATCCTGTGACCCTTGAGCAAAATCCAGCTCACCTCTTAATGTACAGCCCTTGAGCTGAAAATGACATTTACATTTTAAATGACTGAACAAAATGAAAAGAATATCTACAGTGATAACATGAAAATTATGGGATATTCAAATGTCAGTGTTGATCAATAAAGTGATATTGCAGCACAACCACACAAGGTTTTGGGGATCCTGCTTAAACTTATTTTTATGCTACAATAATAAAAATTAGTAGCAGAGAAAAGTTTGAATGTAGGTTAAAAGACTGAAAATAATGTGTTACCCATCATTCCTAAGGAAAAAAATTGCAACTTTCTTTAAAATATATTGGTTCAAAGATAAGCTAGGTGGCAAGAAAAACCCTAATCTGAAGTAATATTATGAAGCCACTGTGATAAAAACAGCATGATACGGACAAAGATTAGACTTGAGGGTGAATAGAACAGTATAAAAGATTCAGAAACAACTTCAAACACACTTAGCCATCTTATTTTTGACAAAGAGACCAAACACCCTCAGTGGAAGAAAGATAGCCTCTTCAATAAATAGTGCTGAGAAAACTGGCTTTTCACCTGCTAAAGATTAAAGCTAGAGTCACATTTCTCATGATGCAGTAGAGTACAATCAAAATGGATCAAAGATCTAAATATTAAAACAGAAACACTTAATGTACTGGAAGATAAAATAGGTAAAACTCTTGAAAACATTGTGAACAAAATCCCAGTCTCACAAGAAATACATAAAAGAATCAGCAACTGGAATCTCATATTAAAAAGTTTTGCAAGACAAAAGAAACAACTAACCAAGTGATGATACAACCCACAGGGTGAAAAAAATTGTCAGTTGTTCCTCAGAAAAAGGACTAATATCTAGAATATATAAAGAACACAAAAAAAAATCAGACCACCCAAATTTAAAGACTCCATTTTTTTAAAAAAAGGCATCTGAAATGAATAAGCACTTCTCAGATGAAGAAGTTCAAGCAGTAAATAAATATATGAAGAAATGTTTAATATCACTTCAGGAGATTCAAATTAAAACAACACTGAGATTCAATCTCACTCCAGAAAGAATAGCTATCTTCACAAAATCAACCAATAACACATACTGATGAGGCTTTGGGGAAAATAAGAAACTGTTGGTGGGAGTGTAAACCAATATGGATATCAGCATAATACAGGTATCGTACATTTCTCTTGATATTTAAGGATTGTTGGCTGGATTAAACACAATATTGGAAGAATTTGGAATAAATTTCATTGCTAGTAATCAACAAATTCAACCCTTACTTAATTGACGATGAAACTGAGAACCAGAATCTCTGAAACTGAGAACTGAGAATCTCTACAAATGTTGAGATCATTCACTGTGTACCAGGCACTTGCTTAGTGTGGGGGATATAAAAGAAAACAGGATATGGTACCTGTACTCAGGGGACTTTTAATCAAGATAATTAAGAAGTGTGTCCAGGAGGCAGGAAATTGTCCCAGAGCATAGTGTGTCATGAAAAAAGCATGCTCAAGATGCAAATACATCTGATCTAGATTTAGGAGCAGTTCTCACA
This sequence comes from Dolichotis patagonum, assembly GCA_004027295.1. NCBI lineage: Eukaryota > Metazoa > Chordata > Mammalia > Rodentia > Caviidae > Dolichotis > Dolichotis patagonum. The sequence continues at coordinate 8,622 of PVJX010017265.1, read as the reverse complement.
GAAGGTTATGTGCTAGCCAACCTGGGAAAGATGAGTGTAAGTCAGACAGACAGGTAGGTTGTGCAAGAGTCCTAGGAAGGCTATGGTGAGGAAAACCTAGTAAATTTAATATCTCAAAAAGTTAGAGTGCAAGGTGCAAGGGAATTCTAGCCCTGGATTTGGGAGAGGATAGATTCCTGATAGCTTTTTAAGTGCTATTTTAGAACACTCTCTGCCCACTGACTGAACATTCAGCAAAATAATGGATACTCTTGCACAGCGGAAGCACATATATGGTCCATCCTTCTCCAAGTAGAGGCATTAAAGCTGTCCCAACTTTTTGCTTACAATTGTTTTCTCCTTTCCTTTCCTCTTTCAAGAAAAGGGTTTTTGTTAAAAGCTTTTAATTCCTTATGTCATGTCACACCATAAAGCTTATAAGTATAGAGGAATTTTAAGAGATCATTTTGTTAGCAGCCAAAGGGACAGGGTGACAAGAGGGGGGAACTGTCATCACCCTGGTACAGTGAAACAGGAGCCATGATTTGTACTACTGCCATCAACCCTTGACAATATGGAAATCAATATGGAGATTCCTCAAAGAACTAAAATTAGAGGTTCCATTTGACCCAGCTATTCCCCTTCTTGGTAGCTTCCCAAAAGAGTTGAAATCATCATGCCTCAATGATATATGCACATTCATGTCTACAGCAGCACAGTTTGTAATATCAAAATCTTGGAAGCAGCCCAAATGGCCACCAATAAATGAATGGATTAAGAAAATTTGGTTTTTATATGCAATGGAGTACTATTCTGTCAAAAATAAGGATACACTTGAGACATTGTTAAGAAAATGGATACACCTTGAGACTATATTTTGAATGAAATAAATTAGACATGTATGTTTAAATATCATATTGTTTCTTATATGTGAAAAACTGAAAGCATAAATAATGATAGATATTGGGACACAGGAAGAAAATCTTCCTGTGAAATGAAAAGAGAAAAAAGGGAGGAGAGGTGGGGAAAGGAAATGAGAAAAGGAAAAAGGAGAATAGAAGAAAAAAGTTGAAACAGATTTTGTAAATAAGGAGGGGAAGAAGAGTTGAAGGAAAGAGAGGGCAATGGGGAAAAAAGAAGAATCAATATATATTAAAGCTATATTATGAATAGGTATAAATTATCTGTGATGCTGATCATTGTGTATATCATAAGATTACCAATAAAATTAATTAAAAATAGTATAAGCTTATAATCCTAACACTCAAGAGGCTGAGGCAGAAGGATCACCATGAGTTCAAAGCCAACCTCGTCTACATATTGAGTTCAAAGTCAGCTTGAACTACACAGTAAGACCATCTGTCAAAGAAAAAAATCTAAACAAAATAAAAATAATAATTAACTAAAAGTAATAACATATGTTCATTTTTGAAAACCATCAATCATAAAAGAATAAATGTATTTATTACATGTGTGCAATGTATGTATGTTTTCTTGTTCAATTCTTTTCTTAATATACAGATTTGCTATATCATTGACTCAGTTTCCTTAAAACATTATGTCCACAGATAAAATATAAGATTTTTTGTACAATTTTCCCTTGAAGAATTCAAGTTTAACTTCCATTTTTTATCCTTTATTGAGTATTTATGCTTCTTCCTGAGTGCACAAAACTTCCAATACACCTCTACAATCCATAGCCCTGTGCTACACTGTCCTAGAGTGCTTCATGCCATTTATATGATTTCTTTACAAAGGTCCTGTAGAGGTGAGGAGTTGTAAACCATTGCTTCGCATTTGCAAAGGGTTAATAAAAGGGATGTAGGATCTGTTAGCACTGCATGAGTTTGAAAAGTCAGTCCCTATCTTCCAGGTATGGAGAATTTGATAGCATCATGTCTTTATAAAACACACACACACACACACACACAAAACAAAAACACAGACTCAATAGGAAGATAAACATACCATAAAGCTTATAAAATTACAAAGAAATTAATAGACAGACAGTCACTATGGTTTCTCTTTACATACAAAAAGGGAAAGATGCAAAGTCATGCAAGGACAATGAATTAATATATTTCTATTACTATGAATATTAAGCTGCTATGATTTTGAACTAATAGTTCCAAAATCTTCAGAGATTTTTCTGATATCTATCTTTTCAGATTTCTCTCATGCCTGGAGTTAATTTGCACTTTCATTCATAAGACTTTGAAACAACAAAACACACTTACGATGCATTGTTTTTGGAGATAGTCATTTGTATTTTTAGTCCTTCCACCATTGATAGTGTTAATTTTCCTAATACTTATGCTATGTAAAGAAACCACAAAGAACTACTCTTTAAATTTTATTTTATATTTATGCAATTAAACATGATGTCATAGGTTACATATACATTGAAATTCTCATATAATGGAATATTTTATTAAATCTTTAGACAAGTCTTTGATGCAACACCCTCTTGCCCAATAGAAATTACTCATGCATATTCCTGTCAGTGCCTGTGGGGAAATAGAAATGGCAAACAATCTCTGAGACAACAGAATTACAGTGGTGCTAAGACAGAGACCCAGAAACCTCAGACTTTGCTGGTCCAGTAAGGACTTCCCTATTACATTAATACATGCATAAAAAAATCCTTTCTTTTTCAGTCGGAATTTAGCCCTAAACCTCAAAGTAAAGAACAAGTGTAGCTAGACTTCCTGGCAGTTTCCATAATTCCTTGGTTCAGAGGAGTGAATACCTAGCACTTGAAATCAAAAGACCTTGAGTGGGCTTCTGTATTTCATAGTTCCACAATCAAAATTTTTATTTGCTAAGACTGTGTCATGGTTTATGTCGGTGGCCCCCAGGCCTCATGTATTTGCATTGTGCATTTTTGACTGGTTCGTTGTCTAGTGCTTGGATTGGTGGTGTCAGTGCTACACCCTCCTAGTGGTGGAGCCAGGTTGTGATGTAATGGCAGGAAGAAGGGGTGTCTCTCTCTCTTGCCGGTTTCTGCTTTGCTGTTTGCAGTCGCCATGAACTGCGGCCCCACCATGCCACCCTGCCTTGGAGCCAACTGAGTATGGACAGAAACCTCCAAAAACTGTAAGAAATAAACGTTTCCTTTCCCAACTTTGGGCATCAGGTATTTGGTCTCAGCGATGAGTAAAAAGTAACTAAGACAGAATTTGGTACCGAGAGTGGGGTCATTGCTGTGACTATACCTGATGATGCTTTTCGAGAGGCTTTGGAAATGGCTTGTGGGAAGAGTTTGGAAAGGTTCACACATGTCACCTGGATGCACAGAGCTGGAGAAACTTAGGTTGTTCTGTAGAGGAGATTCTGGTCAGAGCTCAGGAGACCAGAAGGCTGATAGAAAGCCTGATAGTAAAGACCAGGCTTGCGAGGTTTCTGCTGGGAAGGAGGACTGTACTGGTTGTTGGACTCCATATGATGTGTGTTATGGCTTGGCAGAAAGTTTGTCTGCTCATGCCCAGAGACTTTGCCTGAGACTGAGATTAAGGGTAATGGACTGATTAATATGGCAAAGGAAATTTCAAGGCAGTCAAATGTTGAGACATGGCATGGCTATTGTTGGGGGCTTTTTGCCAGATCTATGTTGCAAATCAAGTGCAAAGAGCCCAGCAGGATAATTTAAAACACTTTGAGTTTGGCCAGAAGGAAAACTCTAGTAAAGATGTAGATTGTAAAGATAAAGCTGACACTTTGATTGCTGAGAAGAAACAGAGAGATAAGAAAGATGGCCACCGGGCATCCCAGGAAGCAACGGGTCTCCACCCTTTGCAGCCCCAAAACTGCAAAAGTGAAAGAATTTTCTCAGATGAGAAAGCTTCAGAGCACCATGCTCCAGAATGGCATGGGAGGCCACATGAGGTTCCAGAATGGCAGCAACATAGAAAAGCTTTTCTTCACAATCAGGTAAACAGAGCCCAGCAATCCAGGCACTGGACCCCTATAGCCAAGTGAGAAAAAAGCCTGGCTACTGCTCCAGCTGGCAGCAGACCTTGGTGGCATCCACATGGTGCTGATTTTAGGTGCAAGGAAAATGCACAAATTCTGAGGGTAAGATGGCTTCCACCTCGATTGCAAAAGGCCTGGGAGGCTAAGCAGTGTGGCCCTGAGAGGGCAATATGTAAAGATGTAAGTGTGAAGCCAAAGGTGCAGTGGAGACCCAAGAAGTTTGGAAAAGCCAAGAACATGGATCATCCTAGGAAAGCTGTAAAAACTAAGCAGAGAAGTTTTAAGAGAAAAACTGCAAGAGCTGAAATTCCTGGAAGTGCTGTGGGGGTGGAACCACCCAAGCCTTTTGGAGCAACCAGATTGCTTCAAATGCTGAGCATGGAACTCTAGGACTTAATGTTCGCTCTGCTGGATGTTGGACTTGCTTTGTTCCCAATGCTTTATATTCCCCATTTGTAACTTTTGGAATGGTGATGTTTATTTTGTGCCTTTGCATTTCAGAAATGTTTAACCTTGTTTCACTTGTACAGGGGGTTACAATTAAGAGTTTGCCATAGATATTGGAGGAGACTTGGAACTTGGACTTCTCAGCAACACTGAAAATGTTAGGACTTTGGCAACTCTTGGAGATGGACTAAATGTCTTTTGTATAAAGGATGTACATGAGTCTTTGGAGGCCAAGGGTGGAATGTCATGGTTTATGTCAGTGGCTCCCAGGCCTCATGTATTTGCGTTGTGCATTTTTGATTGGTTCATTGTCTAGTGCTTGGATTGGTGATGTCAGTGCTACACCCTCCTAGGGGTGGATCCAGGATGTGATGTAATGGCAGGAAGAAGGGGTGTCTCTCTCTCTTGCCGTTTTCCGCTTACTGTTTGCAGCCACCATGAACTGCGGCCACGCCATGCCACCCTGCCTTGGAGCCAACTGAGTATGGATGGAAACCTCCAAAAACTAAGAAATAAAGCTTTCCTTTCCCAACTTTGGGCATCAGGTATTTTGTCTCAACAATGAGTAAAAAGTAACTAAGACAGGCTGCGTGCAATTTTCAAATTAAATCCTGACAATTAGGTTTGACTTCTGCAAACATGAGAAGATATATAAATGAAAAAAATGTGACAAAAACAGAGATGATTCTAACCAATATGGCTGGGGAGGAAGAGATCATGGGAAAAGGAAACATCAGGTTAATTTGTGCAGGCCTTTTAAGCCCTTGGGACACTAAGTCTAATATAGGTTGACCTACTAAGTAATGAGCATAATTTTACTGAAGAAGGACTAGTGAGGAAAAGGAACATTTGTTAAATAAACAGTATTGATTTACTAATGGAGAAGTCACATATTTCATCCTTTTTTGTTTACTTTTAATTAAAAAATACAATCGTATATAAATTAAGTGAAATTGTGTATGCATTTCCTCACATATTTGCTATTTTGTGGTGATAACACAATAGATCTTTTGAATTTATGAATCCAGTACAAATAAACCTGTGCATCCTTTAACCAACATCATCCCATTCTCCCCACTATTCCTTGCTAACCTCCACTCTATCGTCTGCTTCTATGAATTTGACTTTCTTAGATTCCACCTACACATGAAGTCATGCAATATTTGCCTTCCTGTGTCTGGGTTGTTTTATTTAACATAAATGTATTCCAGGATTATCAGGCTTGTTACAAATAATGGCATGCCCTTTTTAAAGGAGGAATAACTACTTCATTGTGCATATGAACCACATTTAATGATACATTCATCTTTTCATGAGCACTTAGGTGGATTCCATATCCTGACTATTGTGACTATTGCTGCAGTAAATATTGGAGCACAAGTAGTTATTTGACATATTAATTTAATTTTCTCTGGATATATATTCAATAGTGTGATTGCAGGATCCTGTGGTATTTCCATTTTTTTTGCTTTATATAGTGTTTACAAAAGTAAAGACTGGTATAAGTTTGCAATACTCCCTCTTCACAAATATACTCCCAGAAGTAATGAGTTAACATCTGTATCTATGCGGAACCTTGGCTTAGGAAATTATACTCTTTAAAGTGAATTCCTAGAGAAACTGCCTAATTTTTGTTCATAAGTGAAAAATTATCTTTAATATCTTGGACAACAAACAAATAGGCACTCTGTTTCCTAACCCAGAAACAGAGACACTATTCTATCTTACAATTTTTTGCCATATAAACATCTTCTAAAATATAGTCTAGAACATGTAGAAATTTCTGGGCCAATTTGTATTCCCCAACAATATGCAAGAGTGTCCAAATCCTATTTTTTTTTCCTTATCTGGTAAAATATCTATATGTCTCTATGTAAGGACATGATTTTAAATTAGCAATGGGTAATAGATTATTTTAATGAGATATTGCTCTCTTTATCACATTTATCCATATAGAAACCTGGAATCATGTAGATCTTTGTCCAAATTTTAGATGTATAAATTGAAGTAATTCAGTAAGTTTGTATGGAAAAGAGATGTAATCTTAAATTCCTGTGCTATTCCTATTTTTGTAGTTAGTGCTTCTTACTTCCTCTAACACAAACAAGACATATGTAGTCCAGGAGGCCACACATCAAAAAATTTAAAAAATAAAACTCCAAGAGCATTTGTCTTACTTTTGTCATTGCTAACATGAAATATTCGACACCCATAATTAAAGTTAAAGAAAAAAGTTTTATTTCAGTTCACAATTTGTCGAGGTTTGAGTACATAACCAGCTAGATCAAAGGTAGGGTGCAATAGCAGAGGGGCATCAAAGAGCAGAAGACAAGTAGCAGTAACTATAAGCAATAAGCAATGTGATGAGCCTCATTCTGTGCCTTATATCTTATTCAGGCTACCCACCCTTAAGACTCACACCCTTAAGCCTAGCACCACATGCTCAGTTACAGCATCACACACTCCACAACTGGCCACTTCTAAAAAGTCCCACCTATGACTGCATGAAGCTTTCAGGGAACATCTATACCCAAGCTATAATAACATTTTCTCCTCCAAAGATAACTTTGCTATATAGCATCTTGACATTTTCCATAATAGAGTTACATGGCAGTGGTTTTAAGACTAGGAATTCCTATTTACCTTGCAGTCAATTAAAATTTCAGATTTGTTTTGTGCTGCTATTCCTGTTATTTTAAGATAATCTATCATTTATCCATGATTCTGTAGTGCATATCTATCTGTCTATCTATCTATCTATCTATCTATCTATCTATATGATTTGTTTTAGGTGTGTGTCTTAGTCAGTTTGGCCTGCTATAATGAATTACCACAGATGAGGCTTAAGCAACAAAATTTGTTTCTCACAGGTTTACAAGCTAAAAGTCTGAGAACAGAGTGCCAACTTGGCTGAGTTCTGAGAAAGTTCTCTTCTGGGTTGCCGACTCTCAAGTTCTTGCCTGGGAGAAAAAAGATAGTAATAACTACTTATGTTCTCTTTTATAAACACACTGATAACATACATAAAAAGGTTTCACTCTCATAATATAGTTATCTCCAAAGGCCCTACCTCCTCCTAGCATTACATCAGGGGTTAGAATTTCAACAAATCAATTTTAGAGAGATACAAATATTCAGTCCATTTTATCCCAACCCTAGAAATCCAGAGTTAATATCCTCATATGCAAAATGCCCATTTCTTTCCCAAGAGCCCAAAATGTCCAAATTCATTGCATCACCAACTCTAAAGTCCAAAGCCTTATATAAATATTTAAATCAGATGTGGATAAAGCAAGATAGACATTAAAGAGAAGACATATATAATTTTCAATGTGTCAAGACCTTTTTGACATTTGACTATGTCATTTATCATGTCATTCTGTTTCTGTATTATGCATTCATTTAACAAACATATATTTCCATGAATTCATTCAACTCACTTATTAAAACATCAAAGAAAACGTATCTAAATCCAATCATATAAACATATTTGAAACTGAAAATCATTCTGGCTATAAGCCTGTCTTACTTTTCATAGTGAAACATAGAACCATGACCCTGAATTAAGCATCTGATGTGACAAAACTGGGCATGGGTGCATGACATGACAGAGGCAGGAAGAAACATTAATGGAAAGGAAAGAATTACTGTTTTTCACACAGATCTATAGGTAAACAGGCCTCATGGTAAAGGCAGAAGATGAAGACATCATACAAATTGAATAAACTTCTCATGAATTAAGATGTTCTTAATTTATACTTTTCCTAAGTATCAGTAAAATTAATAAATTAAAATGCTCATTCTCTTTCTAGATTTGCAAAAAACAGTGAATTCTCATACTTAATGGCAGCTTTGTTTTCTACAATTCTTTTTTTAATTTTTATTTTTTATTTTATTTAAAGCAAATAAAGAAAGTTAAAAAAATAGAAAAATGAGGAAAAAGTCAAATACAGAATTGAAAAATAATTATCATAAAATTGCTAGTTGATACATTACATATTGTCATCTTAACAATAGTTGTTAAACTTACAAAATCAAAGTATGAAAAATGGCTAGACACTCAAACACTGACAGTGAAAACTCTTCTGTTCAGTGATCTAACAGAAATTTAGTAATATGGTCATCTATCTTACACACTATAGATACTATTATATCCTTTAGAGCACTTTCCTTCCTTTTCAATTTTACAATATCTATTACACATTTTGGATCCCATTATTCTGT
>PVJX010017264.1:0-38693 GCA_004027295.1 Dolichotis patagonum | reverse complement strand
ACACACATTAAGGTATGGACAGCTGTTTTGAGGAGAATGAGAGACACTATGACAGCCATTCATGGCTTCCCTAATGTCTGGTCTTGAAGACCTGTAATGCCCTCCTCGTCCTGCTCAGATCAATTCCATACTAGGTTGTTTCATGTGAATTCCCTATATGTGACAATATGGACAACTATTTGGAAGAAAATAAGAGTCAATATGATAGAAAGTGAATATCTCCAATTGTCTAGCTTTGAAATTTATGTCTTACATTGCTTTCTTGTGATCCGCTTTGTTCTGTTTTGTTGTGTTTAATTTTACCCTATTGATATAATTGCATGTATATTTGAATGGGTAAGATGGATGACCATATTGTTGTTTTTGTCAGATCATGGAGCAGAACTGTTAAAAGTCTCACTGTTTGAATGTCTACTTTACATGTTTAAACTTTGTAATGTGAACAACTATTTCCAAGAAGTCAGTATGTAATTAGTCAAGTAATAATTTCTTTGGTTTTATTGTTGTTGTACTTTTCCTTTTTTCCTTGGAATATTGTATTGTCGCTACCCTTTATTCTGTTTTATTTTGTTTTGTTTTTTCCTCCTTAAATAAAATTATAAAAAAAATTTCATATAGCTAAAGAATTATTTTAACTTAAAAAATTACCTGGTCTATGCTCTTCAGAAATAATAAAAAAGATATAACCATTAATTAGTAAGTTATTGTCACAGTTTCAACCAAAATGTCATATGAAAAAATGATGCAAATTTAACCTGCGTATTTTCTGTTATACGAAAAGTTATCAAACTAGACTAGTATATCTTGATATTTTTTCATAGGGAACATGGATCATTTAAGTATTTCTGACTTTTTAATTCCAATATGGCATTTAGTTTTAGATGATTTGGAAAAGCTTTTTGTAAGATATTTAATTAAATTATTCATCAATATCAGGCTTAATATAACAAGATTTGAAAGGAAAATTGTGTGAAAAAAAGAATGCACAAATAAGGTGTTCAAATGTGATCATTTGAAAGATTTCTCCAACATATTTCACTTTTTGAGGATATAATCTTTAGAATGTAGTTTTGTATTCTTCTAACATATATGTAATAGTATAAAAGATATAAATTATCTGCAATTTCTATATCCCTACCTATTAAATGTACTTGAGTATTTCATAATTTGTGATGTTTTTCTATGTTCTAACTATAATAGTCACATGGGTAATTTAAGGAACCCTATTTAAATATTGCATGCCCCCAGATTTGTTTATATGACCTTCAAAGAACAATTTGAATTTGAAAGGTTTATTTTTTCTTATGATTAGGAAATTGATGACTAGGCAGACTAAGTCATCTATTCAAAATATGATCAAAATTCAAATATCTTGATGTGTAATCTAGTGCTCTTTCTACTACATTATAAAACCCTCAGTAATGATTAGAAACATCTGTCAAATTTCAAATGTTATGGAGAAAGCAAAGCTGAAGTGCAGCATTCCTTCTACTTGAAATATTGAATGGACATTAGAAGGTAAAATATTTTATTCTAAAATTATCAGTAAATATAACAAAGATTTTTTTTAATTTTTAAAAGTCACTGTTTAAAGTCAACCAATTAAATCAAAGCTACTTCATATGTATGTGGTAGATAGCTTTTAATCTTATTCTACTAAGCAGAAAAGTATTTTACATTTTAAAATTTTTATTTATTTATGTACATGTTTGTAATACATGATGAAACAGTTTTTAATTTAAAGGTTAAATAGCAGCATTTTGATTTAAAGCAAACATTCTACACATATCCTGTGGAAAATTCTACTTATTATCAATCTATTATTATTATTATTATTATTATTACTATTATTAAACAAAAGATAAAACACAAGTTTATATAAACACATAAAAAATTCTTTATGGTATATAAAACTTTATACTGAAAATTTTCTAAAAACAACGTAATTACTCTGACAGAAGAAGCTCTTTGCACCAGAGGTTATTGAATAGTGCTGAAATTCCCCAAAAGTCATGTGCTTATCTCATTAGATTTTTTATCTGACTGTAATATTTACTAACACATAAAAAGTTGACTCAGTGGTCTGCTTAACATATTGTAATTTCATCAAGAAAGATCTAGCCTGTGAATAAAAAGATATTACCTTTTAGTTTTAGGCACTTTTTTAGCATTCTGTTCAACATTTCCAAAATTGCAACTTTTATATTTCCCTATATGTAATTATGACTGCTGATAAATACAGTATTTTAACAAACAGAACTGACAAGTGACAGTGCTACCTGCTGAGTCACTGCTGCAGCTAAATTTCCTCCTGAACCATTTCCAGAAACACAGGTTCATACCATACATTGCAAGAATGTTTTTGAATAAGAACCACTTTAAGGAATTGTATATGTCTTGAAATTGTATTAAAAATAGATGTTTAGTAGATAATCTGTAACTACAAAGAAAAGAAAGCAAGGTTTAAATGTGACTAATATAAAAACAGATTCAAGTGCATCATAAAGAAGAGAAATACACATGTCCTAAATGTGCAGCTTCTGGAATTTTCAAAACAGCATAGCCGTATAGCCTGCAACACCCAGGTCATGGAAGGGAACGTTGCCAGTACCCAGTAGCCTTCTATTCATTCTGTTTATCTCTGGAACTATTTACTAACCTGACTCGGCAACATCAACTGATCTAGCCCGTTTTGCTTTTGTAGTAATGAACTGGGATAAAATATATGACTATGAACCTATATTTAGTTGTTCAGCATTACATTTCGGAGTCTTTCCCAGATAAGTACAGTTCTGTCTTCCTGTAACAACTCACTTATTCAATAACGTACTAATGGGTTACACAGCGAAGGACAGATACTGCATGACTCCACCTCTGTAAGATACCTAACATGGTAAAATTCATAGAATTGAAAAGTAAAATGCTGGCTTAAAGGACCTGTAGAGAGTGAGAAATAAAGATACTAATGAATGCCCTCTGGCAGGATCCATAAGACCTAGAAATCTGCTGTCAACATTGTACCTAAAGTCAACAATAATGGGCTATGCATTTTACAAGTGTGTTAAGAAAGTAAATCTCATGTGAAATAGTAACTGTGCATGCCAAAATAAATAAATGCAGGATAAGTAATTAACATTATAAAACTTCAAAAACACTACATGATTTATGTTGTTTGCAATCCTGGATTTTCATAATAGTCTATTCTGAACAGCCTAGTAGCTAGTATTTGGAGAAAATTTCCATTCTTGTTTATATACATATGTAAAATTGATATTTACAGTTTTATATATACAAGTTTTTTAACACTGTCAAAGAATATTGAAAAGTAGTATATCAAGTTATTTTTGAATTACCAGTTTATGTAGTGCTTTTTTCAGGTCTACTATTATCAATCTTTTGATGTTACAAGATTTCTAATTTTGCCATAATAACCCACATAGTGGTGTAACAGTGCATTTAATTTATGTATACTATATTTTCAAATATTTGTTCACAAGTTGGATATTGTTTTCTCTAAATTGCATTTGCAGCCTTTTTCTTATATTTCTATGAAACTATAGGCCTTTGTATATTTTGCGTTGCAAGTAATACATTACATTTTAGAAATTTTATACATGTGTCAATTCAGCAATATTTCAAGACATGTGTTAGTCTTTGACACATAATTTCTTAACTTGTAGTATGACCACTGTTTGAGATATACCTTATTTGCCATATAGTTCACTGATTTAAAATGTGATTTTTAATATATTCAAATAGTTCTGCATTCATCGTGTCACCAGATTTAGAATATTTTCATCACTCAAAAAATAGTCAACCAGAAAAGCCTTATACACATCTGTAGAACCTTTTCACTTTCCATTTCATGCCACCTCTATCCTTTTAGGTATCCATTAATCTCTGCGCTTCCATAAATTTGCATGTATTGGAAATTTTATAAAACAGAATCATCTAATTTTTACCTTTTAGGGACTGGCTTCTTTCATTACCATAATTATTTTAAGGTTCAGTCATGTCATACCATTCCTTTTTAATGACAATTTCTAATCAACTGTATGCATACACAAAATTTTACTTATTCACATATTTATCGGCAGCCCCTGCATCATTTCTGCTTTTTTCTAAATCTTTATTGTTGTCATGTATGTGAAAGTATTTTTTTCATTTTTTTGTTTTAAATGGAGTAGAACAGAACAATGAAATAAAACAAAACAATAATAGGACAATAGGAAATCCACAATCGTTACTACATTGCCTATTGTTATCCTCTAAATAGTTACTACCCTGACTGCTGGCCCCAGGCCTGCAAAGTCAAGGAAACAACGTAAATGTCAGGGTGCTTCCCTACCTCAGTCACTTCAGTTATTGTCTCCTCAGTCCGCGTCCTGTCCGGTTGCTCACAGGTTTCGGCTGGCACAAGGGGCTTGGAGGTTGCACTGTTTTCTTATTGCTTCTCCCCGGTGGCCATCAGAGCCTTTGGCCAGCACACACCGTGTAAGAACCACATTTCTTTCTTTGCTGCTTCTTTCTGGTGGCAGGCAGGACTTCTGTCAGCACGTGAGAAGGTGGGAATTGCATTGCTTCCTTACTGTTTCTCTTCATCTGCCAGGTTCACCACCCCTAGTGTTTTTATTTTCCTCGATTTGTGAATTATATTTCTCCATGGGCTTCAAGTCTCAGTTCATATCCTTCCTGCGTCCATGGGACCTACTTCTGTCCTCCTTCTCTTCTGCGTGTTGCTTTATTGCAGGGTCTGGACACCAAAACTTGGAGAGGTTCTTGTTCTGCTGCTCACTGCTCCACGGTTTTGTGTGAGAGTATTTATATGACATGTTTTCATTGCCCTAGCATTGGAAAGCCGGGTCATGTGATTTTGTTTTCAACATTTCAGGAACTACTTTCCACAGTGGTTACACCAATATACCTCCACACCACTGGCACAGAGAATTTCATTTTCCAATATTCTCACTAAGGCTTATTTCAGCTACTTTTCAAATTATAGCCTTCCTAGTGGATTTGAAGTGGATTTCATTAGTATTTTTCTAATATCTGTTGGTAACTAGCAACATTTCCTGTGCTTATTGGCCATCTTAATTATAATAGAAGAAAGTGCCTATTTTTCCCTGAGAGATGTCATTTACTTTTAATGTAAATAAGTATATATTAAAAAACAAAACAGTGACTTGAATAGAAATTTAAAACTTTACTTTTTAATTTAGTTACTAGTTATATAAATGAGAAACAAATGTGAGTCTTACAGTGTCATTTGATTTGTTATCAGTAGATAAACATTTTTTAAAACAAAGTTGAACTGCAAGATGTGATGCAAGTTTGAATATTCTATTTTTAAAGACAGGTCAAATACTTAGTGGGGCTCACTTACCAAGAAATATTGAGCATGACTATATTTCAAATTCATAATAATATTTTAACTAAATGAATATCCATATAATTGTTAAACCTTACTTTTCTATGGTTTTCTGAAGGCTAAATTTAAATCACTGTGGGGTTGTGAATGAACACCATGAATATTTAATTTAAAATATTATTACATTGAAAGACACATTGTGAGTGATACTCCTCAGAATATTTCCCTTTGATTCAAATACACTTATTCCATAGTGTTTTGAATCATGTCATCTATAGTAATAATCTTTTTAAAAATTTAATCACTTACTATATTTTTCATAAACTTTTGAGTATGGTGCTCAAGCCTGAGTCTGCCTAACTCTAATTATATTGTCTTGTCAGCATTACATTCAAATATGGATTGTTGATAAAATCTTAGTTTAAACTAACCTGTTGACTTTGTTTAATTTGAGAGTAACATTGAATGCTTTAGACCATCTTTTTTTTATATTTTTAAGATAGTAGAAATACAGCAGAACAAGACAGAACAAAGCCAACTGAGACAGTGCAGTGAATTTGGTGCAGAACTTCACGGCAGGTTACTGGGATAACAGTAATAGGTACCATAGTACATCTCATGATCTTCACAATAGTTGTCTAGTCAATTAGGTATAGCAAAATCAAACCCAAGACAGAACATTATAAAATCAATCGAAAGAGAATATTGAATGGAGTAAAGCAAATAATCATAATGAAACAAAACTGAAGACAACACTTGCTTTCAAAGAGAAGATAGAGGAGACCCCCATATTTGCTATGTTTCATACAGTCATCCTGCCAAGAGATACTCAGAACTCTCTTCCCAGTTGCTAACGGGGTCGGGGGCGTGTTTTGGATGTCTGATTCCAAGCCTGCATACCTGTAGGCTCAAGAGACACCACTGGGTCTCCTCCTGGCTCACACCAGAGGAAGCACCTACGAAGAGGGCGGGCAAATTGCTTCTTTGTGCAGGCTCCTGGGTTCCACCATGGCCATGGATGGATCTTGGGGACCTGTCTCTGATTCTCCTCTTGGCTCACGCCAGAGGGAGGCAGTTATCAAGGGGGCGGGTGAATTGCTTCTTTGTGCAGGCTTTTGGGTTTCGCCATGGCCGTGGCTGGATCTCGGGGGCCGTCTCTAGACCATCATTTTGTAGATTCTGGTCTATATTTCAAGGATGTTAGCTCTTAATTTTGCAAGGAGAATTGGATGTAGAAATTATTTACCACGAGTTTTTATAGGTAATCATCCAACTCCAGGAATCTCATTCTTAAAAGACTATGAATTAAAATTGAAAGGTAATTCAGTTGAAGTGATCATGTCTATGGTTAATAGTATTTAAACATACATGAAGATTTTTTTCCATTGTCACTTCTTTTTTTGTTCCCAAATAGTGCATACATGCATGCAAGGGTGTGTACTTACATATACACACATACCCAGGACAGATGTTCTTTTTACTACAAGTTAGGGTAGATCTAACTTTTCCCTTTCAATTTCTCCATGTGAACAGAGAAACATTTATTTTTAGCACAGTCAAGATTTCCAAAGGGCTGACAGAATGTTGTCAAGAAGTATACAAAGGCTAAAAGTGCATTAATAAAAACCAGTCTTTACCCAAAGAAAACAAAAAATGTATTATTGATTCAAAATATTTTACACTTGAATAATAAACTGAAAAAACTTATGATGTGTATCTATTGATAAAGGAAAGGAAGAGAAGAAAAGAATGCTCTAGAAGAAGTCAGTCTTCAGCTGGTATCAAAGAAGTCAGTAGAAGTCACGATCAGCAGTCTTTCTTACTTTTTGCATTAGTGCCCTCAGCTGGAACTAACTGTTCACAGGACAGAAGATGTATATGCATCAGGAAGACATCTTTGCCTCAAGGCTTGTCCCAGGTGAAAGATGACATCTTCAATAGCATTTTCCTCTGCATAGAGATTGAGGATCTGTTTGTATAATGCGGCTGTGGGAATGGTAACTTCATTGATGGCCACTGTGTTCATGTTGACTTTACATTTTCTCCAGAGCAGAACTGAGTTCTTCATCTTTCTTTTTCAAAAGTTCTAAATTTTTATAAATTTCATACTTCTTGATCTAAGCAAATGACAATTTCTTCCAGTTCCTGGTGTCATTTTGACAGTTCTTCTGTTCATTTTAAGGCATTAAGTCCTCTCTGGGCATGTTTAATCTATTCATTCACCATCTTAGTTTTTCATTCACTGCTAAAAAGAGAGAGGCCAAGTTGGTATCCTCAGTGATGGTGCCATCTCTGAGGGACCAGCAGTGGTCAAAGAAGCTGGAAAGGGTACTGAGAGCCTGTTGTGCAAGCGTATGGATCACCAGGTGGGTAAGGACACCCTGGGTAATCACTGAGATTGGGAGAGTATCCATATGGTGTGCAGAGATTCCACCAGGTATGCCTGGCATGTAGGAGATAATTACTGGCCCAGCAGGGCAGTACTGAAACAGCAGGGCAAGAGAAGAAAGGAAGAAACACTATAATCATGAAATAATAAGTCCCAGAAAGTCTGACAGGTTGTTTCCTTCCATTCATGTGTGTTCAGGGCATATAACTTCCTATTTGTATCAACATGCTTTCCTGTTGTAATAATCATTGAACTAGTAGACTTAACAAAACAGATAGGGGGATTATATGAGTATACAACCAGCAGCCATAGGCATGTTGGCATGTTATGCATATTAACTCTGTAAGGCACAGGAATTGTTCCAGTGAAGTTCATTAGTTCTCTGGAACTCCCATCATTCATAACATGAATCCAATACAGGCTTGTGATTTCTGTACAGTGTAATGTGACAGGTTCACATACAGCTCTCTGTAGTTGTACTTAGACATCATGGTGAAAAAATGTGCAATGTTCTTTTCTAAGCTTCAAATTTGCAGCGATGAATAAAATAAAGCACTTCCCAAAAAACATCAACTTAAAAGTAAAAAGAAAGTGAACTTTAAAATAATGTAAATTGTGTGAAGAGCTCTTCACCAAGTTCTTTGAGAGCACACAGCAGGTGATTGTAATCAGACTCTTGAAGGAAAAACCATTTCTTAGGTATTTTACTGAATACCTTTTTATCTACTCATCTGTTCATGGACCGATAGGCAGTTTCCAAGATTTAGCTCTTATGAATTGTTCTACGATAAACTTGTGTATGCCTGTGTCACTGTCATATGACATCTTTAACACTTTTGGGAAGATATGCAGAAGAATAGATAAGTCACTTGAAATTTCTCTTTATAGTGTTTTGAAGAATCTCTATATTGACTCTTTTCTGAATACTCTGAAAAAGATGGATGTATTGCAGTCATTTGTAGAAAAATGGATGAACCTTGAGACAACAATGGTAAATAAAATAAATCAGACACAGAAACATAACTCTGGCTTAATGAGAAGACCAAAGAATAGCTGGGCATGGTGGTGCACTCCTGTAATTTTAGAACAAGGGTGGTAAAGCGGGAGGATCAGAGTGAGTTCCAGACCAGACTGTGCTACATAGTGGGTTCAAGACTAAACAGTGAGACTCTGTTTTTTAAAAAATGAAACTCAAAGAATAAATTAAAAAAACAAAATACAAAGTAAATAATACAAAACAGGGAGATAGATCTTTTGCAAGTGGAAAGGAGAGCAAAATTTGGAGTGAAGGGGCAGAAGGGGAGGAGGAGGAGAATTAAAAAGAATTAAACCGTGCTATGTATATTTAGCAGCTCTCCAACATCATTGTTATCATTATGTACTACCAAATGAACTGAAATATAAAAATTAAAAGAGAATTAACCAATGAAGTGAAACAAAGGGAAACCCCACAGACAATATTGAGAGCTGTATGAGAGAAGAGAAATGAGCTCGAAGAAAATGAGTTATCGTTGGAGCACAAACAGCATGGATATTTCTTTTATTTACATTTAAAGTCCAGTTTATCTGATTCTTGAGTAGATTCTTGAGTAGATTCTTAATTCACAGAGTAATTCTTCAAAAAAATGTGTACCTGGACATGCAAAGATTGTCAGAAATCTGAAGGAAACCACCTAAATATAATATTCAAAATATCAAATTGATCAGGGAAATAATTCAGCACAATAAGCACAAAAACTTCAAGAATAAGAAACTATATATATAATATATATAGAATATATATTATAATATATATTCTATATATATATATATTTTTTGGTACTAGGCATTAAACTCACAGTCTTATGCTTGCCAGGCAGGTACTTATGCCGCTGAGCTAATTCCCTGGCCAAGAAAATATATTTTACAAAATTTTAGCCAGAGCACTTTGAAGCTCTGAATATATATTCACATTCAACTAGTAGAAAAAGATAAACCTTCCAAAAAATCACAAGAAATGAGAAAAATCTCAAAAACAAAAATGTGGCAGATTACATTGATTTTAATGTTAAATGTAATAAGTAGTAATAAACAACAACAGTTGAAGTACAAAGAGATAATATTAGAAAAATAAACCACTTTTTAAAACTCTCAGTATCCATGTTAAAACAAAACATTACAATTGGGCAAAAAGCAATTAGATAATACATCTAATCCCTCTCAATTAAATTGCAGAAATATTCTCATCCACTGCAAGTTTATGAGATTGCTTAATGTGTCAATATTTTGCAGGTGTGAGATTTGCACTCACTGTCATCTCTGCTGGAGAACAGTTTTTACTCAACTCACAATGTGGCTGGATTCTTTTGAGGATTTCATCTATTAGCATGTTTCTTTTTCACAATGGGTTCACTGATCAATGGATCTACCCCCATCATACGCCCACATTATTTTCTTTTCCAATAAATAAAGTAGTGAATAACAACCACAAAAAGTGATGTTTCAAAGCAATATACAGGCAAAAGTTACAACACTCTTTTTAAAACAGGATATAAAAACCAGAGCCTGGAAAGCCTCCATAGAATATATGACTTCATATAGACATTGGTGTTCATAAAATTTCAGACTTACCAGATGTAGAGAAGTTTTCAGTAGTACGTTGGTAAACAACACTTTTTGTGGCAGCTCCACATTGTCTGGGACAGGAATATACGTATAATACACTATAATGACCTCCACAACTAGAAAGTATGCTAACTTTCTTTCCTCACTGTAATTTCTAAGTTTCTCAGTCCTCAGAAACTCAGAAAGTAATCCTCTATAATTGCTTGAGTTGTCGACTTGGATTGCCAGTGTGCTACAGCCACATCCAGGAGTTTTTCTTTTGAAGATAGATTTTTTTTATCACTTTCTTCTAGAGTTGCCAGAGTAATAGTAAAATTTTACTGAATATCCAACAGTTATCCCGGGAATTATAAGCTCAAAGTTCAATGTGTACTAGGAAGTTGGACAATTCTGTCGATTTTCACACATTATTATTGTTCACATTCCTTAATGTAATACAATGATCTATTCAAAGCTTGCAGGTTGCATGATCTTTGATGTAAAGCAGCGTATCATGGAACAGAGAAAACCAAATGAGCATGTTTTATAGTGTTGACAGGATAAAGTGTAAGGAACCATTGTATTGGCCCCTACACAATTCAAATTACCACTCAAAACAGAAGTGTTGGCTGTTATATGTGGTAATTCTTGAGAAAGGAATTCAGAAAAGAAATACTAGTAAAGGTAGCAATAGTAGTGAATATTTATTATTAATGATTTTTCTATAAACCATGCTCTATGATAAGTGATTTTGTATATAATGTAAATTCAAATATTAAATCTATTATATTTCTGCTATGGTTCTTCCATAAATGAATAAAATGAGTTTTACCAAAGTTAAGTACTTGGCCAAGATTATATAACTTAAGTGCCACAGCCAAAAAAATGTAGGTGGCTAAAGAGAATATGAAACACTTTTAAAAATAACTAACACAAACCACTTTGTTTCTCCAAGACCTAGTTGGGGTGTATGTGCGTGTGTGTGTGTGCACTTGTGAGGTTAGTCCTCCTTACATGAAAGTGTATTTTCCATTAATTTATTTCTATGTTCTTACATCTTTCTTCATTGGATACCTAGAGTTAACCATTTTTCTAAGGAATCCTAATTTTCTATAGTAGGAAATGAAAGTTGAGGAAAAATCTATGAATTGTTAATACTTGCTGTTTCTAGATCAATTTAGGGATAAGAATTAGAAAGATCAGATATTAAAAATGCTATCTTGCATTAATGGTTCAGTTTGACACTAACGAGTGACCCTAATTTGTTTTTTTGTATAACCATATATGATTTTATATGTGAATAGTTATTTTCATTTATGTTGCTGAAATCATATCTAATGCCACTGAAAGTTTGGTAAATATTGTAATGCAAAAAGAAAAATAAAATACTCTTAAGCATTTTGTGAGCTATATTTTTCCAGAAGCACTCATAGAAAACGATAAGTCTTGATATATACTTTGAGGAGTTGTGACTACAATATATGGTGAAGGTTAAAATGTAAAAAAACTGCTACAATAAAAGATACAGTGGTATTAATTCCCCTCACAACGTTACTCTCTATTCAAACACCGACCCCAGCACTGCTATCTGAATAATTCTGGGAGTTCCTTTTCTTGAATCGCTAGTTGCAATGTCACAGCTTCCTAGATGTCCTGAATCATCTTAAAACTTCTTCCTTTCCCAATCATTTTGACTTGGAGGAAGAGCCAGAAATCTCATAGTTTCAGAACTCCTGAATTAGATGAATTAAAGGCACAATGCAATGTTTTTCCGAGGTTGCTTTTCCACTGGACAATAGTTGACAGTGGAGCAGTATTCATAGTATTTTGATCACAAGTCATGAAGACACTCAGGAGAGGACTTCCAGAACTGCTTGCTAAAGTAGCAAAAATGATGAGATAATTAATGTAGGGAGAATATATTGGGGAGGTTTATTTTAAGGGCAATGTGTTTTGTATTCTAAAATGTATATTTAAATTTAAAAATTCACCATACATTTTGACCATACTGCATGTTTTGTTTGCTTTTATTTCATACCTAAAGCAATAGCATAAAAGCATTAAATATTTTGCTATAACAAATAATAACCAAACTAGTGGTCATCATTGGGTCACCACCTGACCCAATGACAAGGTTAACTTGCATGTGTTCTGGATTATGCCAGCTTTTTTTCTCTGCTCTTCGGTTTATTAAAATCTCCTGGGATGATATTTACAATATGTAATATTTACAAACTCTAAAAAGAATTGAGCTTACTTTGCTTGTCATTGAACCACGCTCTTTGGCCCTTTGATATTATGTATTTACATTGAACAATTCCTTGCATTCCTTTCCTATACTCATTTGTCCCATCACTTTGGTCACTTTCTGAACAAGTAATGCAAACCATGGAAAGACTTTCTTAAATATGTGAACCAAAGATACTTTATATGATTGTTAAATTTATCTCTTATTTGATTTATATAGAAATTTAAAGTATCAAAATATCAACACAAAAAATTATAGTCAGTAATTCCAGAATTTTTGTTTTGTACCAGAGATCGAACTCATGACCTTGTACTTGCCAGGCAGGTACCTGTGCCACTGGGCCAAATCTCTGGTCCCGATAGTCAGTAATTTCATGATGAAATATTTTTACCTTTAATTTAGCCACTAGACTTCAATACTCCATAAGGTATCAGAAATTTATATTTATACTCTGTGTGATGTTACCATTGTAATACATAGTTTGGTATGTTTGTTTTCAGGTATATTGTATGTGCAAATAAATTTCAATTTGTATAACAATAACCAATACCATGACTACAGATCAATTGGAACCAAACTTTCTATACTTTTCTCTTACATTCTGGACTTGGATTTCTATTAATTATGCTTTCAAGTCTTGTTTAATTCTAGATTTTTTGATAATTTGTATTAATAGCTGGCATCAGCAGGCTATACGAACAGACAAAATAAAGAAGCTTTCCTCTTTATTCTTTTGTTTCCTTAAGAAGCTTTTACAATATTTGAAGACAGTACCAGCTTCAGTATTTTTTACAACTCTCAGTAAGTAATTGTGTACCACCTGCAGGTGTGAGTCAAATATCTGCATATTAGCATAAGCTATGTGTTTTAACTGATGTGAAACATCCCTCCTGCACACCTGGATTCCAAGCCACTGAATATTTATTTTTTTCTACCACTTCCTACGGATGCTATCCGCTTTGCTCACTAACCAAAATCTGTGATTCATCACTAAATTTCTAACACTTAGTCAGACCACTATCCACATCAGGTCCCTTCTTTTTAAAACAACTGGGATGATTTCAAAATTTCTGTATGAATCTTGGTGATACAAATAAATAATATAGTGTATGACTATTGGTTAAAAATATAGGTTCATTTTGGTTTCCTTCTGAAGCAGTTATATCAAAAGGAGAACTGAAGAAACATGAGTATCATGGAGTTGTTTCCAGTCATTACTCACAAAAATGCCAATATACTAGGGATGACTAACTATGTAGGAAGTGCTAAGTTGCTAAGTTTCAGTGTATATCAGAAACGGGGTGGGAAACAGTTAACTGTTTTCTGGCCTATGCTGCAATGATTTCCATATCTGATTTCTCCAGGACATTTTATGATGACCAGGATTTTAGTCACATGAATATGAAAACACTACATAGAGATTCTATTACAATGTATTTCTCTGCAGAGTTTATATTATAAAAAGAAAAAATATATTTGTTGCATTTTACTTAAGAAAAGAAATATCAATTTATTTGTTAATTCTAAATAATATTTTTCTTTTTACTGTTTTATACTTATGATCTATGAATACAAGAAGCTTTTAGATTTATTGAATTCTGGTTTCATGACAGCAACTAAAATCTCTGTATTGCTTTGATTTTAAACCAGTGTCTTACAAATGACAATGCTCTCAGTTGAAATGCTAATCACATAACTACAGTTATAGTAGTTTAATCTTCAAAGCTGTGTGAGAGAGGCTATAAAAACTGTGGCAGAGTCTTCTTGGTGCAGAGGTAAAGAAAAAAATATGACAAATTTATATCAGTGGAAACCAATTAAGAGAGACAGAGAGATCTTTGAACAAAATTAAAATATGACACAATTCCTACCCTGAGATTTCTAGTCATCTCAATAACCAGAATAAATAGGGATTTCAGTGATGAAAGATGAGTTTTAAATACTTCCTTAGAGTTAGTTGATCATTTTATTTTAAATTATGTCTCTTTTAATTGTTTTTCTGATTCCTGAGATCATCAAAATAATTTTTGAAATTCAAAGATTTCATGAGGACTACCTATAATATTTATTTTAAATGCATATTGCTATTTATGTCATGTTGCAGAGTTTCAATGTACTAGAACCTACTTACAAATGTATTTTGTAGTTTGTACTTTGCAAATGTATTTTGAAGATAATATCAATTTTTCAAAAAAATAATGAAGCCTGGAACACACTGGAATCACACGTACAAAGTTTTGCAGGAAAATTTACTCTGAAACAGGAAGCTTCAGGATGTGTGTCCAGAAGCACTGCTTCAGAATGACAGCAAAGTAAGTTATCACAAGTTAAGTGAAAAGAAAACCTGTGGCAGCTTGCAATACACCATGTAAAAAATATTAAAGTTATTCAATCTGAACAGAAATTGTAAAGAAACTCAAGAACAAGAGCATTAGAAATGGTAAAATCTATTCATTTCATAAAACACTCTGAAAATATCCTTCTGTCTTTTAAACATTGTTTTTAATCCTGCTTTCTTTGATATTAATGTATTTATCCTCTAATGTTATGATTACAGTTTTCATGGTTGGTCTTTTCATTCTTTTGTATTCAATCTATTTGTGTGTACACTAGACACATAGATTTTCTCTTAAGTATTGTGCTTATTCCACACATAGAAATAACATGTATCATGCTGATATCAAAAAGAGACAGAAGGAAGAGATACCTGCCTATAGGAGGTTTTCTGTACCTTCAGTCATTTAGATATGGGAGATAGAAAGGGATGATGTTTAAGTCGAATATTATAATTTACAGTGGCACCAAGAAGAAAATAATGCAAAACTATTTGAAAAAATAATAATGATTTTCATTATTATTATAAATTATATACAAATTACAATATCTTTATAACAAAAGATAATCACAAGAGAAAATGACTGTAACCTAATATGAATAGTAAAGTGATATCTATAATTCTAATGATATCAGTCATCATAAGTACACTGAATATAAATGAAACATGCCCTCCAACAAAAAGTCTGAGACTATAAGACTAGATAATACAAAAAATTAATTTTATAATGTCACCAAAATAGTTTAGATTCACAGACCCAGTAGTACTTCAGTCTCTATACAACTAAGTTTAATAGAAAGTTATTTTTTTTCCGCAAACCAGACAAAACTGTTTTGGAGTAGAAATTTTGGTTGAAAGTAAATATTTTGTTGAAAATAAGGATTTCTAAGTATCAAACACAATGTAAAATTTACAGAAAAAGGAATCATAATGCAACAGTACTGTATGTGTTGATTTCATGACATCATCCATAAAAGAAAGCTATCTCTGACTTGACAGAGCTACATTTTTAACAATAGAGGGCAGTATACTTGAATTACAGTAGATGCATTAAAATGAACTGACGATTATGAATTTATAACGTTATTCTCCGAAGAGAAAGTTTCAGACATTCAAGAGCACACTCTGCTCTGATATCATTAGAACCTCTGTAGTGGTGGTCATTAGCAGTAGAAGATAGATTCTAAGAGATGTTGCCCTTTGAAAATGTATTTTATTTTCAGTGGGTCAAATAAGACCCAAATGTGTGGAGGACATATAGCAGTAATTACATCTCAGGACAACATAGATGTGTTTACTGCAATGGGCAATGAAGAAAATAATTGCAGAGATCCATGACAATAACTAATAATGTTATGATTTCTAAAAGACACAATGAGCTGAAAACTACTAAAGAGAATTATAATCTGTATTGAGATATAGATTTTCACCTAACTACCATAGAGAAGCCACTTTCTAGATGAAACTATCTAAAATGTAGATCATCTATGGTGTCCTTGAGGAACCCCGTAAAACATGCAATAATATGCAATGTATCAAATGCAATAAAAATTTTGCAGAAAGAAAAATTGTAAAGTCACCAATGTAAATCTGTCACTGTTATCTACATTCCTTGACACTTATAGAAAAAGAGTGTTAATTCCTGAGGATTTCAAGTCTAATACAGTCAAGTTAACTAGAAGTCACACAGTGACATAGAAATGATGTCTGTTTAGGCTTATTCTACTTCCTATGGGCTTACTGTGAGAAATGAAAAGTACACAGTGTGTTATTTTTCCAGTTTCTGAGTATCTAACTATGATGACTGTCAATAAATATAGTACCCCCATATTAGTTCAAAACCATAACTTCATAGAATTAAGAAAAATCCTTGAATCTATTACTCATTATGCAATCATTCAAGCAAGAATAATACCATTCTTACAAAATCAATTATGATCATCATGCAGTATTGCAATTATTGACTCATCATGCAGAATACAGTGGCATGAACCATTTCAGCAGTGAACCATTTTCCATGGTGAAAATTCTGGAAAATTATGGGGCATTACTCCTTTAAACTATAACTCAATCTGACTTGAAGACAGTACAGAGGTGTGTGGATTTAGAGCATCGTAGTGGGATTCTGGTAAGATTAATTAAGTAACTCAAGGTCTAACTATTATTGTGGATATGAATTCATTTGGGAAACTGGACAAAACAGCTCCTAGATTCTACTATGTTCTAGCATTCAGACAGTTCTCAGTTTGTTGTCATTTATCAGGAAAAGTAGAATTCTAATTTATTACTACTGTATAATATTAAAATCTTGGAAACTTCTGTTATCTGTTGAAGCTAGGGGGTCTTTATCTCAATATGGTAAAGGCCATCTATGACAAACCAACAGCCAGCATCATATTGAATGGTGAATCTTATTTAATCTTAAACCCAATCCTTTGCAGGATTGCCTTGCAACCCACACAGAATATTAAATGAGTCTAACATAACATTGAAATAATTTACCATCAATGCTAAACTACTCATGATAAATCTCCTAGAAACTCTTAGAACAGCAATCTCAGATTTATTTCCAATTTTCCACTTTTCAGAAATTTATGCAATACCCTCTTCGAGACAAGTTTCTGTACTTTAGATATCCTACAAAAAGGAAAAAGCTATTTGGTGAAACACTTTCAATTTTAGATAGAAAATACTTGATTTATCAAGTGAGCCAACAAATTTGGATTGTGGATTTGAATGCTGGAATAAAGAAAGTGAGGACTTCAAAGTAGAACTAGGTTTTTGTCAATACTGTTTCTGGTATGATTTTACCTTAAATGGAGCTTAAATAGTGTTTGGTGTAATGTGATGTTATGAAGGATGAGGCAATATATATCTGTTAGAGAAACCAACAGACTTTGTGTTTTGAAACACATTAATTTCTCTTTACCTGGCAAACATTCTTTAGTGCATACAGGAGATAAATGCTTTGAGTTTTCCATTTCCATTTTCCACATGGCTCAGTTTGTAGGATAACCGGTGTGAAGCTTGCTGAGCACATGCCCACCTCGATCTCCAAGACTTACAAAATGATTTTGTCATATTTATTTATAAGTGTGTGGTGGATTAACTCATGTTCAACTTGCAACACACAAGTGAACTGAATCAGTGTGGTGCTGGGTGTGAAAGTCCTACCTGAGGATTTTTGCTAACAGCATAAAAAGAGAACTGGAAGAAAAGATTGCGGTGCCATTGATTCTCATGGAGAAGCTTGTCACGTTGGGTTTCCTGATGAGAACTTGGCTGTTGTCATCACAGGAGCTCTAGACCTCGCTGTTGCTGAGGATGGCTGCAGTGCTTTTCTGGGGAACTCTGGTCCTTACCTGGAGCCTTACTTTCTG
The DNA here is from genome assembly GCA_004027295.1 of Dolichotis patagonum. NCBI lineage: Eukaryota > Metazoa > Chordata > Mammalia > Rodentia > Caviidae > Dolichotis > Dolichotis patagonum. The sequence goes on along the minus strand of PVJX010017264.1, from coordinate 20,390 downwards.
GCTCCAGTGAAGATATTTCATCCCACTGGCACAGACTTTCTGGCTTCCAACCCTGACTTTTGGGCCTTCCTAACGCATATCTTTGATAAAGACTTGCAAGACACATTACTGTGGGTTCATGTCCTCTAGTTGGACAAGTAGAGGGCATTGCCATGACCTCTAGTTCTTCAACTAGATTGCTGCAGGACATTTCTGTGGAATACACTCAGCCACCTGATATTTGACAAAGGTGCTAAACATGTTCACTGGAAGAAGGATAGCCTCTTTAATAAATGGTGCTGGAAAAATTGGCTCTCCACATGCCCAAGACTGAAACTAGACCCATGCATATAACCATGCGCAAAACTAAAGTCTAAATGGATCAAAAATCTAAATATTAAAGCAGAAACACTAAATCTACTGGAAGACAAGGTAGGTAGAAGCCTTAGAGACATAGGGGTAGGCAGGGAATTCATGAACAATATGCAAAGTGCACGGAAAACACTTCAAAGAATCAACAACTGGGATCTCATATTACTGAAATGTTTCTGCACTTCAAAAGAAATCACCAACAGAGAGAAAAGAAAACTCACAGAATGGCAAAGAATTATGGCCAGCAACCCCTCAGACAAAGGACTTGTATCCAGAACATACAAAGAATTGAAAAACATCAAGCCTCTCAAATTCAAAGACCCTCTCCAAAAATGAGCATCAGAGATAAACACACATTTATCAGATGAAGATATACAAATGGCAAATAAATATATGAAGAAATGTTCACCATCACTAGTCATTCAAAAATGCAAATTAAAACAATGTTGAGATTTCATCTCACTCCAGAAAGAATAGTTGCCATCAAAAAAACAATAGGTAACAAATTTTGGCGAGGCTGTGGGGGAAAAAGGAACATTGCTCCACTGTTGGTGGGAGTGTAGACTGGTGCACCCACTATGGAAATCACTATAGAGATTTCGCAGAAGACTAGGAGTGGTAGCTCCATTCAATCCAGCTATTCCCCTCCTGGGTATTTTCCCAGAAAACCTGAAAAGGTCATAGCACATTGATATATGTGAACCCATGTTCATAGCAGCACAATTTGTAATAGCTAAATCTTGGAAACAAACCAAATGCCCATCAACTGCAGAGTGGATGAAAAGATGTGGTGTTTTTATACCACGGAAGATTACTCAGCTATAAAATAAATGATCCTGAGGCCTTCATAGGTAAATGGAGACAACTTGAGATTATACTTGTAAGTGAAATAATTAAGAATCATATTTATAAATATCACATTGTTTTCCTAGTGTAAAAAGTAATAAGAACTGTAAGAGTAATAAAACCCAAAATATGTAATTGCTATTGTAAAAAAAGAGAGGAAAAGTAAGTGCCCTAAAGGATATAACTGTATGTATATTTAAATGTGTAGGATTGATAACCATATTACTAAGTTTTCGTTGGATCATTGAGCAGAACTGTTTGCAGTTTCACTGCTTGAATGTCCAGTTTGTATGCTTTAATTTTGTAACTTGAACAACTATTTCTAAGATAACAGTATATAATTTATCAACTAGTGATTTTTTAGTGTTTATTTTATTTTATTTTATTTTGGAATTTTGTATTATTGCTTTCCTTTTTTTCTGTTTTGCTTTTTTCTCTTTAAATAAAATGTTTAAAGATTTCAAAAAAAGGCTGTATATGCTTTGAATCAGCATCTATTATATAGTATGCTATCTCCCATCGCCAAGATTCATGAATCCAGGAAGCAAGGGTGAAAATGGGAATGGTACATTTCCCATTTCCACCGTTACCCTCAGTGATCCACTAGCAAAATTCATGCTCCCTCTTCTCATGATATTGCACTGTGCTGACTTAGAAGTCTTATTCCAGAGAGGGGAAGGCTTGCACCATGAAGCATGACGGTGATACCACTCATTAAAACCTAAGATTTCTCCCTGGTCCTTTAGGTCTCCACATGCATCTGAGGAAACAAATTAAAAAAAGGAATTACAGTGTTGATAGGAGAGACTGATCCAGAATATCATGTGATTTTGGACTATTATTCCACAATAGAGAAAAGGAAGAATACACTTGGAGTGCAAGAGATTCTAAGTCAGCTTTCCAGTATTCCCAAGCCCTGTTATTAAAGTTGATGAGAAACTACAACAACCAATACAAGCAGAATTCCAAATGGCCCAGAACCTTCAAGAACAAAATTATGTGTCACCCAACAAGACCTTCTGAAATTCTTGCTCAAGACCAAAGGAATACAAAATGGTAAGTAAAAGAAGGTAATTCTAAATACCCACTACAACTACAGAAATAGGAATTGTAATTGTAGTAGATTCCTCCTAATATGATTCCAATTTAATATAATATTGACAGGCTTCATATTAGTTCTTTAGCATTATTAAACCTACATAACAATGTTCAAATTATAAAATGATAAGTATACATCATCCAAAGAAAACTTGACTTCTGTCATGGAGAGGAAATTAGTGTGTTTATATTTGTACACAGAAAGATTATAATATATTAGCATTAATTATGAACTTGTCTTTGTACATGTAAACTATGATTAAAGAAATGTGTCTGGTTGTCAAGTTGCTAAGGAGTGGATTGTGATGGCTGATTGTGTCAATTTGTGTGAGTAACACCCAACTAAATCAGTTTAGCATAGATCTGGGTGTGGACGGCCCACCCCAGGAAGAATTATCACCAGCATTGTATTAAAAGGGAAATGAAGAAGGAAAGGTTGCTTTTGTTTTCTTCAGAGGAGTCCCAGCCTTCACTTTCATTTTAGACAAGTTTTAATTACAAGGTGTGTGTTGACATGGGAGGAGGATAATATTTTAAGAGGGAAAGTTTTAAACTTCAGGCTTTTTACAGTGAGCTTTGCTAAAGAATAGAATGAAATTGTTGGTTAATGAAACCAATTTTGCAAAAAAAAGATATTTCAGTTAATCTCCTTCAAAATTATCCTCCTTGTCTTAAATACACTTATTCCGTCATTCTTGCAACTTTCTTAAGCAGTTCTGCCATTAATGTTATGCCTTTAGAATGTCTGAACAAAGTATGGTTAATGTTGACACAGAGTGCCATGCAAAAGAAAGGAAAACCTGTAAAAATATTTTTTTACTGAATCTGGCACCTGGCCCTGACCCAAGTTAAAATAACCACAAATAGTAAACTGATGGAATCAATTCAAGACATATAATTACTTACAATAATACAACTGAAAACACTTAAGATAAAGGTCTTCCAGAACTTCTTCAGAAGGCAACAACATTGGGATAAATGTATTAGAAGTAAAAAGAACAGTTTGAGAGTTAATAATGGTAATGTATCTTTTACTGTAATAAATATTTTAATTAAGGCTACATTTTGTGACCTAATTCATCATCTTTATATGTAAGAACAAATCATGACAAAATTGAAAGCAAAGTGTTTACCAAAAGATGTTACAATTTGATAGACAAGGTAGTTGAAAATGTTTGTGAATTTGTCAAATCATTCTGAATTCTCAGTAAAATATATTATTAGGAATAAGTGAGTAAAAGCATAGTTCAGAAGTGTGAGAAAAAGGGGAAAATGTGGAAAGAGGCATTTATATATAAGGATCACATAGGGAATAGTGGATATTATGAGAGCTTTGGTAGTTTAAAGTGACACTGGTTGCTGTGAACACAGGAGAGATAGGTTAAGTTGTTTTTCTCCAGGTTGGATTGCTGTAAGTGTACAGTGGGGGAGAAAGGTATATGTGCTTTCAGTATGATAATATTAGAGGCAGGTGAGTGTGGGAGTAAGACTGAGAGAAATGTTTTCATATTTCTTAGAAGAGAAGAAGGAAAATTACAGATTATGGAATGTAAGATTGGAAGGAAAAAAAAAGATATAAATAAGATGAAAGATAAAAAAAATACATGGTGATTTTAATAGATAACATGGGCTTAACTAATCACACTGGAGTATTATTAAAGTTGAGACCAAATAGGAATAATCTGAGAATAGGAGGGAGAGTGACATATAGATAGTCAGAAAGAAAGTCAGAAAATGCAACTCTTCAGATGACAAATTGAAGGTTGTAATACCTATAGAAATGAGTGGCTTAGATATGGTATAGAAAAAAACATTGTAATAGAGTAGGAAAAAGATCTAAATATAAAAATACTGTAAAGATAATCTAGGTGGATACTGTTATCTCAAATCTGAATGGGTATGTGGATGGAATTTATTTAAAGTTTGGATATAGGAGGTGCAATGCTTGAGATTTTAAAAATCAAGTAACTAAAAAGCATTTGGTAACTGGCAGTTGGGGTCATTGGTGTCACTGTATTTAACCTTGTGATTCAGAAGCCTTTGAAACTAGTTTGCAAGAAGAATTCAGCAAGCTTTATCAGTGCCATAGGGAGGAGCCATAGAATGCAATGAGTTGAGATAGATCGGTTTGGGTCCCTGTTTCAGAATACTGAAATATATTCAGATTATAATCTAGTAGAAGAAAAGTCAAGAAAATTCAGTCACCTAGTTGTGAGATGCATTCTGATGGCATTAGCCTGATGGCAGACAGTGAGAATCAGGAGCAAATCCAAATGTCAACAATTTCACAAGGAATAAAGTGCCTGCCAAGTTTAGGCATCTTAGCAATGAAAACAAAGTTAATATTTTCCTTGAGGTTGAAATTAAATTTGGTGTGGGGACATTTCAGAAATCAACACAACCCCATCATTCAATGGCTACAAAGGTGCTCATGGATAAAGCTAAACTTCCTTTAAAGACTTCTCTGAGAAAAGAAATAGGTACTCTGCACAAGAATTATTGCCTAAGGAATTTTTTCCCTGGGATTAATTTTATAGTCCTCAGTCATTCTAGAACTTTAAAGCCTCTGCAGCATGGGACAAAAGGTTCTGGCAACTGCTTGAAATGTTGAGACCATAGTATCATATATGTTGTGCTGGTTTTAAAGAAATGCAATGTCAAAGAGCTGAGGATTCATGAAAACTTCCATCTAGATGTCCAAGGAAGTCCTCAAAACCCAGGTAGTGTGTCCATATGAAGACATTGTTTAAAGATGTAGAGTGAAGTTAAAAGTTCCCTGAAAAACCCAGGTGTTTGGAGTCCCGGTGACCTGCGGAAAGTTGTAGACCTACGCTCCCAGAGTTTGAGTTTCTGGGGAGCTACCGGGATGCTGGACTGGGTCCAGCAGTTTGCAGGGCCTTAGTAAACAATGCTCAGCAGCCTTGTTTCAGTTCAGGAGGCAGAAACCTTGCATGAGGACTCTGGGCTCCGTTGGGCTGGCCTGGGGAGAGCTTAAGATCAGCACTGGCAGCAGCTGAGTTCATATGCACACCCCTAGGACAGAAGATTGTGCCCCAGGGTTTCTGCCAGCCCCAGTTATCCACGCCCAGGTTTCCCGTCTCAATTAAGGGAGCCACGAGTCTGCAGAGGGGTGGAGATTGCCCAAGGGAGCCAAGTGCCTGCAGAGGAGCTGAGACTGCTCCAGTAGTTGAGAGTGCAGGAGGGGATTTGCTACACACCCAGAGGAAGCTTTCAAACACCACTCAAACCAAGGAAATAAAAAAAAGAGAAATGACAAAAGGAAAGACCAAAAGGCAGGCTCAAATCACCAGCCCATCCCAAGAAAGACTGGGAGCCATGAAAATAAAAGCCATACACCTGAAATTACTGAAATGATATCAACTGAAAGAAGCAACTAGGGGGAGCTATGGAGAAATTCAAATCAGAAATAATTGCCCAGGTAAAAGAAGAAATAATAAAAGTAGTGAAAGAAGTAGTGAAGACATCTAATGAAGACATCTAGTGAAGACACAGCTAAAAAATTAGAGGAACAAAGTAAACAGAATTGCTGAATGAACACTATAAGAAAAAAAACAGAATACATAAAGCAGATTCAAAGGGATATACAGGAAATCAAAAATTCTATTGAAAGCTGTCAAAACCACCTCAACAAAAGTGAAGATAGAATTTCAGACCTCAAAGATAAGATCTCAGCTAATGAACAGGAAAGGAAAGATCTTTTAAAAATAACAAAGAATCAGGAAATAGCAATTCAACAGCTGCAAGATGATGCAAAGAAAAATATAAGATTAATAGGGATAAATGAAAAAGAAGGGGACAGCCCAAATGATATCAGGAGGCTATTTATAGAAGTAATGGCTGAAAATTTCCCAAATGAGAATGGAAACTGACATACAGATTAGTGAAGCATATAGAACTCCAAATAGCCATAACCAAAATAAAACTACACTCAGAAACATAATAATCACCATCCCAGAAACCCACCATAAGAACAGAATACTAAAAGCTGTTAGAGAGAAAAGACAGATCACCTATAAAGGAAAACCTATCAGAATCACAGCAGACTTCTCAACACAAACAATGAAGTCAAGAAGAGCATTCAGTGAAGTATTTCAGATCCTAAAGGAAAACCACTTCCAACCCAGACTGACATACCCTGCAAAACTGTCCTTCAAAATGGATGGAGAAATAAGATACTTCCATGACAGAGAACAGCTGAAAAACCTCATGATCACCAAACCAACCCTACAAGGAATACTGAAAGATATTCTAGATTCACATAGGATAAAACCACCAAGCAAGGCAGACAATTAAATAGAATGGAAAGCTAAAGACACAACAGCAGAAAGATAACATGTCAACAATAAACCAATATATAACAGTTATAACCATTAATGTAAATGGCCTCAACTCACCAATCAAAAGAAACAGACTGGCAGAATGGATCAAGAACCATCATCCAACCATATGCTGTCTACAAGAAACCCATCTATCCCAAAAGGAAACCCATAGACTAAAAGTCAAAGGATGGAAAACAATATTTCATGCAACAGGAAACCAAAAAAAAAGCAGGAGTAGCAATTCTGTTTGCAGATAATGTGAACTTCAAACCAAGAACGATTCGAAGAGCTAAAGAAGGTCACTACATACTAGTTAGGGGAAAACTTCAAGAGAAAGAGATAACAATGTTAAATATATATGCACCAAATTCCAGAACCACCCAGCTATACAAAGGAAATGTTAACAGAATTGAAAAATCAAATAAGCAATAACACAATTATAACAGGAGACCTTAACATGCCATTGACACAAAGGGACAGATCAACTAGACAGAAAATCAGCAAAGACATAACAGAACTAAATCACACCTGTGAACAAATGGACTTGATAGATGTATATAGAGTTTTCCATCCAACAACATCAGAATATACATTCTTCTCAGCAGTACATGGGACATTCTCTAAAATAGACCATACACTAGCCCACAGAACATATTTAAGTAAATGCAAAAGAATTGAAATTATCCCATGCAAGTTATCAGATCATAGTGCCATGAAATTAGAAATTAATGATAAAAGCAATGGCAAACACCTCACAAACACATGGAAACTGAGCAATACACTCTTGAGCAATCAGTGGGTCATGGAGGAAATTAAAGAAGAAATTAAAGAATATCTACAAGCAAACGAAAATACACAACTTACCAGAATTGTGGGATGCAATGAAAGCAGTCCTCAGAGGAAAATTTATTGCACTGAGTTCCCACATCAGGAGGACAGAACAAGCACAAATAACAACCTGATGCTACAACTCAAACATAGAAAAAGAAGAGCAAGCCAAACCCAAAGCCAAAAGAAGGGGGGAAATTATAAAGATCAGAGCAGAAATTAATGCAATAGAGTCTAAGAAAACAGTTCAAAGAATCAATGAATCAAAGAGTTGGTTCTTTGAAAGAATAAATAAAATTGATAAGCCCCTAGCCAACCTTATTTAAAAAACGAAAGAAAAAAATTCAAATACATTCAATAAGGAATGAAAAAGGTGAAATTACTACAGACTTGGTGGAAATACAAAAGGCCATCAACACCTATTTCGAAAACATCTACTCTCATAGATTCAATAACACAGAAGAAATAGACTGATTCCTGTATAAACTACCAAAGCTGTATCAGGAGGATGTAAAACTGCTGAATAACTCAATTTCTATTAATAAAATTGAAAATGTAATTAAGTCCTTGCCAACAAAGAAAAGCCCAGGCCCAGATGGATTCACTGCAGAATTCTACAAGAACTACAAAAAGACTTAATTCTGACATTTCAAACTCTTCAATGAAATTGAAAGGGAAGCAATTCTTCCTAAGTCATTCCAGGAAGCAAATATTACTCTAGTACAAAACCTGAGAAAGACCCAGCTAAAAAAGAGAACTAAGGGCCAATCTCCCTAATGAGCATAGATGCAAAAATTCTCAATAAAATATTAGCAAACAGAATGCAGCAAATCATCAATAAAATTATTCACCCCGACCAAGTGGGATTCATCCCAAGAATGCAGAGATAGTTCAACATACATGAATCAATAAATGTATTCCACTATATCAATAGAGCCAAAAGTAAGAACCACATGATCATCTCTATAGATGCAGAAAAAGCTTTTGATAAGATCCAAAACTCATTCATGATAAGAACCTTACAGAGAATCGGAATAGATGGTCTGTACCTCAATATGATAAAGACCATCTATGACAAACCAACAGCCAGCATCATATTAAATGACCAGAACCACAAAGTCTTTACCTTAAAATCAGGCACAAGACAAGGATGTACCCTATCACTGCTCTTTTTCAACATAGTACCAGAAATACTAGCCAGAGCAATTAGACAAGAGAGAGAAATAAAAGGAATAAAGATAGGAAAAGTAGAAGTTAAATTATCATTATTTGCAGATGACATGATACTTTACATAGAAGACGCTTAAAACTCCATTGAAAGACTCCTAGATGAAATAAATAAATTCAGCAATGTAGCTGGATACAAAGTCAATACTCAAAAATCAATAGCATTGCTATACACTAACAACAAAAGTACTGAGAGAGAAATAAGAGAAGTCACACCCTTCACACTAGCATCCAAAAAAATGAAATACTTAGGAATTAATCTCAGGAAAGAAGTAAAAGAGCTATACAAGGAAAATTATAATACCCTGAAAAAGCAAATCATAGAGGGCCTCAGAAAATGGAAAGACATCCCCTGTTCATGGATAGGAAGAACAAACATTGTAAAAATGGCCATTCTCCCAAAATTACTATACAGATTCAATGCCATCCCAATCAAAATACCACTAACATACCTCATAGATCTAGAGAAATCACTCCTAAAATTCATCTGGAACCAGAGACCTAGAATAGCAAAGGCAATTCTAAGCAGCAAAGGCAAGGCAGGAGGCATCACAATCCCTGATTTGAAATTACACTACAAAGCTACAGTAATAAAATCAACATGGTACTGGAATAAAAACAGACCTTAAGATCAATGGAATAGATTGGAAGATACAAACACAACCACAAACTCACTCAACCACGTTATCTTTGATAAAGGGGCCAAACATGCTCGCTGGAAAAACAACAGTCTATTTAACAAATGATGCTGGAAAAATTGGCTATCCATATGCAGAAGACTAAAACTAGACCCATGCCTATCACCATGTACTAAACTAAAATCTAAATGGATCAAAGTCTAAATATTAAAACAGGGACACTAAATCTGCTGGTAGACAAAGTAGGTAAAAACTTTGAAGATATAGGGGTTGGTAGAGAATTCATGAACAATAATCAAACCTCACAGGAAATACTTCCCAGAATCAATAACTAGGACCATATCTTATTAAAGAGTTTCTGCATGTTGAAAGAGATTTCCATCAGAGTGAAAAGAAAACCCACGAATTGGGAAAAAATCTTAATGGATTGTCCCTCAGACAAAGGACTTCTGCCTAGAACTTATAAAGAATTTTAAAAAATCAGACCCTTGAAATTCAAAGACCCAATCCAAATGGCATCTGAAATGAATACACAGTTCTCAGATGAAGAAATATGAATGGCAAATAAATGCATGAAAAAATGTTCATCATCATTAGTCATGAGAGAAATGCAAATTAAAGCCACATTGAGATTCCATTTCACCCCAGAAATAATGGCCAGGATTAAAAAAAAAAAAAAAACTACCAGCAACAATTGCTGGAGAGGCTGTGGGGAAAAAGGAGCTCTTCTGCACTGTTGGTGGGAGTGTAGACTGGTGCAACCACTGAGGAGGTCAGTGTGGAGATACCTCAAAAGCTGGGTTTGGAAGTCCCATGTGACCCAGCTATTCCACTTCTAGGCATATTCCCAGAAGATCTGAAAACTTCATTCCACAGTGATATATGTGCACCCATGCTTATAGCAGCACAATTTGTAATAGCCACATATTGGAAACAACCTAAGTGCCCATCAACTGAGGGATGGATAAAAAAGTTGTGGTATTTTTATACAATGGAGTACTACTCAGCTATAAAGAATGATCACATTGAGATATTTATAAATAAATGGAAACAACTTGAGACCATACTCATAACGAAATAAACCAAACTCACATGTATAAATACCATATAGACTCCCTAGTATGAGAGTTGGTAAGAGTATATAAGATTTTATGGTACTCATGATATCCCATTTCATTGCCTTGAAGTCTTTCAATATTTTTATACATCAGTTGGAATGGTTTTATTGTGTTTTATTTGACTTACTTATGTGTGATGGTATGAAAAGCTGTTCTGAAGAAAACAAAACTTTATGGCAGCCACTGCTGATTTAATATCATCTTGCTTAGAAGTCCTACCATGCTTCTACTCTGCTATTACCACCAGTTCTATCATGTTGTGTCTTATTGGGATTTTAATATATGTGATAGTATAAACAAATCTTTTTATTGAAAATGAGATATTATCTTAGCCATTAATCATAGTTATTTGGTTCAGAATGCCCTGTAGTTCTTTCATTCTCTTGAACAGTTTTATACTATTTTGTTATGTTTGATATTATTGTATTTGAAACTATGTTCAGCTATAGCAGAGAAAGAGATATTTTGATAGCTACTGTTAACGTCCGGTTGTCTTATTGTAAAGTGTTGTTTTGCTTATGTTGTTTTGTTCTGATCTGCTTTGTTCTGTCCTCTTTTGTTTTATTCTCTTTAAAATAAAAAAAAATTTAAAAAATAAAATAAAAGAAAGAAAGAAATATCCAGGTGTTTGGAGAAGCCCATTTTGTGAAACATCTGCTGAGGAAAGCCTCACATGGTGAACATAATCACCCTGAGAGAGAGCCCCTAAAGTCTCAGGTGGCAGTGCTAGAGATGTGGATCCCTAAGTTCTTTGGATATCACATCTCATTACAAACATGCCCTAGGTGCTTGACATAGAGCTGCAGCACTTAAAGTTTGCCCTGTTAGGTTTCAGTCTTGCTTTGTTCCAATTCAGTCTTTTTTGTCTTTTCTTCACTTATTAAATGGGAATGTTAACCCATGCAATTTCATGCCTGAGATGTTCAACTTTTCTTCCCAATCTTGCAGTGGCTCAGAGAAAAAAAGTTTGTAGAGTAGTAGAGGAGATTTTGTTTTTGGTCTTTTCAGTAATGTTGAAACTACTGAAAATTTGGCTTCTCTTAGAGATGGATCAATTTTATTTTACATAAAGAGACAGACACAAGTCTTTGGAGGGAGCTGTGATTTAATAATCTGGCTTATGTCTTGAATGTCCTGCCAAAGCCTCTTCTATTCAGAGATGGATTTTTAAGAATATTATAGGGTACTGGAAGATCTATCCATGTCTTTGCATCAATTTACATCAAAATATGGGATCCAAAGAAAGCAGAGAGTGTCCAATGGTGTGATCCAGAGAATACATCATTGCCCATCTGTTCTCTGCTTTCTTGTTCCACTTCCTGGCTGCCATAATAGAAGCAGCTTTGATCTATCAGATTCTTGCATTGTGCCCCTTCTGTCTTGGAGCCAGCTGTCCATTCACTAGAGACATGTTCCAAAATAAACTTCTCCTCCTCATCTTGGATGTTGGGTATTTTGTTCCAGGGATGAGAAAGCATCTGAGCCATTAACACAGCCTGGTCTCCACTCTTAGGTTTCCTTGATTCTCATGAACAAATTATGTTTCTTCTCTCTCAAAATTTTCTATATTCACAAAATACATAGCATCTTAGTTCTTCCAGTTGTGGTATCTCTTTCAGATGGATTAAAACAATACAATTCCTTTGCTCTTAGATTAGTAGTATTTCTTGAGTGACCAGAGAAATGCATTATCTATTGGAAATTCTGTTTAGGTAGAAATCATCACTGACTGTTAAAAAAAATATGTCACATCTTTCAGTTCTGTGCTGAGTAAAAAAATGGTTTATAAATTTAAGTTTATTTCAAATTAAATATTTAATATCACCCTTTATTTCCCTTGAGTCAGTAAATGAAATTTCAAAATCAAAAGTACACCTGAAAGTGTACACGTGAATTCCATTTCAAACTTCAGTGTAATCTCTGATCTGAGGAATCATTCAATTTCAGATAGGTCAATTTTCATATTAAAATGTCTAGGGTCTAGGATATAGCTCAGTGCCATAAGTATCTGCCTGACAAATGTAAGTTCTTGCATTTGATCCCTGGTACAAAAAAAAAGAAAAAACAAAAAATAAAATAATAAAATAAAACAAAATGTCTACATAAAAGCTAAATTTTAAATAAATATATTTTAAAGAAAGCTAAATTTTATAGAAATGTGTTTTAAATTTATTTATTATGCATTGATTCATCCTATAAAATTGTTCACTACAGTTCATTTTAAAAGTCTTTAAGTTACATATATGAAAGATAATGTGATTTTTATTTTGTCAATATATTTAAATTTTTGTGCTTGTGCAGGTACTCAATAGTGAGTGAAAATTTGTGTAAAATAATAAGTAGTAGGTTGAATCATACAGGTTTTTGGAATTCAAAATTACAGTAAATATGGTTGAATTGTCACTCTACAATTGGACTGATATTATATTTTAATTTCTGAACTTTGTGAACTCATATAAGAACAGATTAAACAACTAATCTCATTAGTTCATAAATTGAAAGAATTGACAGGAAAGTAATTTGGTAATAAAAGGCAGCTATTATGTTTTAATAAGCATTCAGCACATTAAATAATAAAATGCAAAACTGATGTCTCAAATATCAACTTATTTTCTGTATAGATTCACTGTATTGGTATTCAAGAAATAGTAAATATATACATTTTACAAAACTCAAAATATTTTCTCTTATGTCATCTTAATATATTTTTATTTAAATACGGTTACTTTCTACTTGTGCTTTCATGTATTGGTGCAGCAATTACTGCTTAGTTGTTAAGTACAACTCTATTGATATGCACCATGGGAGAATATAGAGTTAGATATTAAACTGCTAATAATAATAAAAGAGGACAAAAGTCAATGTTATTGCAAGTAAATAAAGATGTTAGTGGAAAAAAGAAAGACAAGGTATTGGTCTGAGTCAAGACTTGGAGAAAGAGCTGGACTCTGTTTAGCCAGATAGTGTTACGCCAAGTCGTGAAGTGCTTTCCAGAAAGATGGTTTTTCCTAAACCTGTTATGTGCCAGACATGGTGATATATGCCTGTAATTGCAGTACTCAGGAGGCTGAAGCAAGTGAATCGCTATGAGTTTAAGACCAATCCTGGCTACATAAACAAGTTCAAGACCAGCCTGAACTACATGGAAAGACTCTCTCAAAATAAATAAATAAATAAATAAATAAATAAATAAATAAATAAAATAAAGACTTGTTATGCATTTTTAGAAATGACATTATAGGTTGATCAGTGGCAGATTTTGGATACATACAAAAATAGACATTCACTGCTTAATGTTTGAGAAAAATTGAGGAATAAGCAAACTAAATATAGGTCTGCCTTTAGTTACTATTGCATGTAATTTTGGTGGTGTTGGCCAGAGTTACATGTGAGATTGATATACAGAGAAAAAGTGACATTTGTGGCCACAAGCCCCAAACCTCCCAGAATGCATGATTAAAGATTAGAAGATAATCTACAGAGCAAAAAATCCAAGCAGGATCAAATCACATAGCCTTAAGAAATACATGTCTTAGTCCAAGTCCTCCCATACACTGATTAATTATTTAGATTGGCTAAAACTTCAGTCATGTAACAGAACACCCCGTCTTTTCCTTTTTCCTTCTTTTCTCCTTTACCCTTGCTTCCTGGACCTATCAATAAATAGCCACAGACGCTTCACATTGGGACTAGTTTATTCTGAGACTCTGTCACTCTGTGGGGTTTCAGTTAAGGCAGCTGCTCAGGGCTGTCTTGGAAATTAAACTGGATATTAACTCAGAGTGATCTTTTATCCTTTACACTGTACCTCAGTCGTGAACTGCAACAGTATATAAATATGAAAAAACCAGCATGCTATAAGCTTTAAATTTTTGCTGAACAGTATCGTAGTTCTAATACAGCAGTAAGAAGTTGCCTTTAGTGTAATACAACATGGAGTATACATTTCACAGCCCATTAACTGGGAGCATACAAGATGATATGATAGCACGTCAGGAGAGAGGAATGATGTCCATTTGTGGTCTTTGGGGTATGAAACCTACAGGGTTTTATTTGTTAAGTATTGAACAGACTCCACTTCAACCTTGGGGATAAATGATAGGCTATTAGGAATCATCTTAGAAATAGGTAATAACTTGATATGTATTTTTTCTGCATAAAATACTTTAAAGTTTAACATCTAAATAATTATCCATCCCAGCATCCATTTTAACAAGAGTTCTTACTAACTGTCCCAAGTGTGTGTCTCAAGTAATGGTGAGGCAGTGCGTGATAATTAGAGGATTCTCTGACATTTGCTTACCTGATAGAAAGGCTCCCACACCTGTTACAACTGCCTTTCACTCTATGGAATATATCAAAGAAAAAAATATTATTTTGATGAATTCATATTTTAAATAATCACTTATTAAAATGTATACTTATAAAATTTATAAGATTCATTGTGATATTTCTCCAGATACAATGCAAACAATTTTTGATCGAGCCTCTTTTACTCACAATTCCTCCCTATTCTCAGATTGAATATTTTATTTCCCAAATAGGACAGATTTTATGACAAGTTTTAATTAGTGATAACAGTTTAATCAAAATTATAAGCATTAATTATTCTTGAATAGAATTACCCTAAGGTCAAACTTACATTCTCAAACCAAATAAAACTGAATCAGATCAAGCAAGTATAAAAAATAAAGTAATTAATTTTATAACTAATTGCATTGACTCATGAATAAAAATTGTTTGACAGTTTTTGAATTTTTTAAGAGCTCTTCCACTATCTGAATTTTGATCTTTTTATAATAGACACAATTTTGTAGTCATTACTATATTAGATGAAAAGTTTAGTAATTCATAGATTGAATAAACATTTGTTAAAAGGTTAATAGATTTTATTCTTCACTTGAAAATTATTTCCTTCTCTTTGAAGTTAATTCCAGCTGACTAGTTCAAATACTTTGAAACAAGTTTTCCTTCAGAATATGGTCATTCTGAACCTGATCAGCAAGCATGCTCTGCATAAATTGCTTGTTAGTGTTCAATGCATTTATATTTTACTGCAACTTTTCTGACTTAACTATTTTGAAATCTGAAACATGAAAGAGTCTTTTCATGAAGTTTTCACTGAGAATACTATGGTACTTGTGAAGGGTATTTCCTTAAAATGATTGGGATTGCTTAATTCAGTATCTTAATGTTACAAATACATTTTGTGTTTGGTTTTGTTTTCCCTCATGACATCCCCTTTTCATACCTTGTCAAAGAGTCCTACAGATTATTTTACTAAGCTAAAAACACTAAACAAACGGTTCCATCATGCTGATACAGCACAACTTTAGACTTCCTGTGTCTTGCGACTTTTAAATTGGTTTGCTTCTTTTGGGGTCCTAAGAACTTGGACTCCAAAATTCGTAGAGAAAAGTCAGTATTTATTTTGTGGTATGCTACATTCTGCTGGTAGCTCAGTTAAAATCAATTGAATATTCTATATTAAGATAATTTAAATTTTGAGAATAATTTGAGCAATGAATCTTAATTTTACTGGCTAGTGAACTATAGATAACATCGTGGGGTTTATAGATTCATAAACATTATTGCTGATAGACTCCCTTTAATATTATGGCTTCCCAGGTGTGCCGGCGGCTTGTAAAGTTGTCATCTAAATTATGCTCAATTTATGTTTGTATTTAAATGGTCACAATAATGCAAATAAGCATGCATGTTTATAATATAATTAGAATAGATCTCTGTATTCAAAAATACTGATTAGCTTCTCTATTATTTTGCTGGTGAGAAAATTCTTTTTTTTTGAAGGGAAAAACAATAAAACAAAATTTCAAAATATGATAATTAGACACATCATGCACTGTTATCTTTAATTATCTTTAAATTAGTTCCTTGGAGTACAAGATATTCATATTTAATTCTTTGAACCATATTAGCACAAACCTTTCTTCCACTGAACTCAGAGAATTTAGTGGTATAACTATCTTGACTATTATATGTAATATATGTAATATATATAATATATAATATACATATAATTTCTTCCAGGTTCTCATACTAGGGAAACAATGCGATGTTTATACATGTGAGTCTTATTTCACTTATGAGTGTGGTCTATTTGCATCCATTTACCTAAAAAAGTCTCAAGTTTATCTTTCTTTATGGCTGAGTAGTACCCCACTGTATAAAAATACATCTTTTTATCCTATGTTCAATTGATGTACATTCCATGATCTACTATTACAAACTGTGCTGCTATAAACATGAGTGCCTATATATCACTGTGGTATGATGCTTTTAATTCTTCCAGGAGGATACCCAGAAGGGAAATACCTGGGTTGAATTGGACCTCTTCCTATATTTTTGAGGAATCTCTACACTGATTCCCAGAGTGGTTACAGCAGTCTCTACTACCAACAGTGGAGAAGAGTTCCTTTTTCCTCAAGGCCCCTTTAGAATTCATTATTGGTTGATTTCTTGATAATAGTCATTAATTCTTGGGTGAGGTGAAATCTCAGTGTTATTTTAATGTATATCTCTTGAATGACTAGTGATGTTGGACATTTTTTCATATATTTATTCATTCATAGAGACTTTTTAATGTATTACTTTTGAAAGCAACTTAAGAAATAGAACTGCGGCAGTCAACCCTTCATTAGCATCACTGAGACCATTTATCATATACTTAACAATTAGAAGTCCTACCATGCTTTTTTTTGTTCTACTACCATTGGTTCTATCTATCACATTGTGTCTTATTGGAATTTGAATATGTGTGATAGCTCAAACAAATTTTTTTTCTTTTTTATCAAAAATGAGATATTACAGTACCCATTGAACATTTTATGTTATTCGGTTCAGAAAGCCCTGTAATTCTTTCACTCTATGCATGGCTTTATACTATTCTGTTATGTTTGATATTATTGTATTTGAAACTAGCTCAACTATAGCAGAGTAAGAGATATGGTGTTAGCTACTGTTGATGTCCAGTTGACTTAATGTAAAGTACTGTGTTGCCTATGTTGTCCTATTCTGATCTGCTCTGTACTGCCCCCTTTTGTTTTATTCTCTTTCAAATTAAAACAAAAAACAAAAAACAATTAGCTCCAAAGCAAGGCTCTAGAAGTCTGGTTTGGGATACAAATACTTAAATTTTCCACAGGTTCCTGAGTGGCAACTGTTCCTGGAGCAGTGATTACAGATTACCACTGTTGATTTTGAGTTTCTTAAAATTTAGGAGGTAATATGATTCATCTGAGTCGGTGACAGCACAATCCAAATGTTACCTCCTATTAAGCTCTACAGGTGCTTCTGAACAGGGAATATTTTGAAATAAAATCGATTATTTTGCAGGAAAAACTAAGTATATTAACCACTTCAGCTGATACGTTTAGAAATGATTTTTTGTCCATACTGAGATAAAAGAAAAAGCACTGTCCCAAGGGAAAGTTTCACAGGTGCTTTAACACTTTCTCTGCATTATGATGAGCACTTCAGAGTGTCTGATAAGAAGGCAATTGTGGCAGTTTTCAAAGAAGAAGTAAAGCTCCATGGTGCCTGCAGTGTTAGACACCCATCTTCCTCACCCTGTGACATCTGTCTTTGAAAGTGGAATAGCAGACAAGCTGGAAGGAGACATGAAGACATGAAAATCTTTGACTGCTGCTGTTCTGTTTCTTGTTGCTTTCAAAAGTAATACTTAAAAAATCTCTATGAATCAGTCAAATATTAAAGCTGGGACTAAAGAAAATGTGTTGGCATAGATACATGCCCAAAATGTGCCAAAGCAATAGAGGAAATTACAGAATTTCACTAACAAAAATTCTAACTGGCCGCATCTGGATTTCACCAGACTTTAATTTGCCACATTTGAACAATGCTATAGAGAATGAATCTTCTGCATAAGCAGACCAAAGCAAAGCCTACCTCACCACCAGATCTCGTGATATAAGTAATGCTATAGACATGTCCTAAAATAATTTTCAGTGATTTCAAGTTGAAGAGAAAGAAACATACCACTGCTACCACCACCGACAACAACAAAACCTCCATCAACCCTTGATGTCCATACAGGTCAAATGAATTTAACTGTTAGTTTTTTTGTTGAACTGCATTTTAATTTGTTTTGAGACAATATCTGAAAATGGAATTGTTCCATGATTGGAATGTATGGAGATCTACTTTGAAAACTTTTGCCCTTATTTGAAACTTTTGTAACTTCCAATAAAGTTCATAAAATATTATGTATGTTAACTTTAAAATGTTATTACACTTATAAACAGTTCAAACTTGAGCATCGCAGCCTGACTCTGTGGGACCCGAACCTCCGGGACCCGCAGAGTGGCCCGGGCTGTTTCGATCAAAAGTCTGTGCAGACCAGCATCTCGGCACGAATGTTTGGGACTGGTAGGCCCGCCCTTCATCTGCAGGGAACTGCCCAGAGATCGGCATCTGGGCCAGGTCTGTCTGGGCCTGTAGCCCCGCCCTTCACCCCCAGGAAATCTCCCAGAGACCAGCATCGCGGACTGACCCTTTGGGACCGGGGACCTCCCAGACCTGCAGAGAGGTCTGGGCTGTTTGGATTGGGAATATTGTGGAGACTGGCATCTTGACCAGGTCTGTTTGGGACCAGGAACTTTACAGAAACCAGCATTTTGGCCCGACTCTTTGGGACCTGTAGGCCCACCCTTCACTTGCAGGGAACCTCCTGGAGACCTGCCTGGTACAAAGCATGGTGGCCTGGCCTGCCTGAGATTCCACAGGCTCCAGGTTGACCACACCCAGCATTCGCCTTACAACTTAGGGAGCCAGGAGCCCATGGAGGGGAGTTAGGACCCTATGAGGAAGCCAAGAGCCTGTGGGGAGCCACTGCCTCCCCAGGAACTGAGGGTGCAAGAGGTAATTCGTCACACATGCAGAGAAAGCTTTGGAACACCCCTCAAAGCAAGGAAATACAGAAAAATGACAAAAAGGAAAGACCAAAAGGCAGGCTCAAAGCCCTAGCCCACCCCAAGAAAGCTTAGAAGCTGTGTACATAGAAGAAAAAAAAAGCCATACACCTGAAATGTCTGAAATGATATCAAATGAAATAAATATGCAACTAGGGAAAGCTATTGAGAAATTCAAATCAGAAATACTTGCCCAGGTAAAAGAAGAATTGATAAAAATAGTGAAAGAAATAGTGAATGCATCTAGTGAAAACACAGCTAAAAAATTAGAGGAACAAAGCAAACAGATAGAATCCCTGAATGAACACTATAAAAAACAAATAGAATGCATAAAGCAGATTCAAAGAGATATACAGGAAATGAAAAATTCCATTGAAAGCTGTAAAAACCACCTCAATGAAAGTGAAGATAGAATTTTAGACCTCGAAGATAAGATTGCAGCCACTGAGCAGGAAAAATAAGATCTTTTAAAAATAACAAAGAATCAGGAAACAACAATTCAACACCTGCAAGATGATGCAAAGAAAAATAACATAACATTAATAGGGATAAATGAAAAAGAAGGGGACAAGAGGATATTTACAGAAGTAATAGCTGAAAACTTCCCAAACATGAGAAGAGAAACAGACATCTGGATAAGTGAAGCATATAGAATTCCAAACAGCCATAACCAAAATAAAACTACACCCAGAGACCTAATAATCACCATCCCAGAAATCCAACATAAGAATAGAATACTAAAAACTGTTAGAGAGAACAGAGATCACTTATAAAGGAAAACCTACCAGAATCACGGCAGACTTTGCAACACAAACAATGAAATCAAGAAGAGCATGGAGTGAAGTCTTTCAGATCCTAAAGGAAAACCACTTCCAACCCAGACTGACATACCCTGCAAAACTGTCCTTCAAAATGGATGGAGAAATAAGATACTTCCATGACAAAGAACAGCTGAAGAACTTCATGAACACCAAACCAACCCTACAAAGAATA